>CABHPP010168444.1:0-14089 GCA_902168425.1 Peromyscus attwateri | reverse complement strand
AATAATAATAATAATAATAATAATAATAATAATAATAATAATAATATCTTTTAAAACCATATTTTAAATGAGTGTATGAAGTAGTGGGTTTGCATAAGGCTTCCTGTACATCCTTAGTTTTGGTTAACTCATCTCCAACACCTCCTGTCCTCCCCTCGCCCCCACCCCATTCCTGAGCTGTTTATTCTTGGTAAGCCCCCTTGGAGTCTAGAAGTCAGATGGCGTCATTCCTAGAATGAGTGTCAATCTCAAATCACTGATAAGCCTCCTATCATAATGGACGAGTACTGTACAATCCTGCCAGTGGCCTTAAGTGTCGCAAGCTGGGCCACACTGGGCCAAGCCAGGCTTTCGATCTTTATTACCTGCTTGGCAGCCAATAAAAGCATTTGCTCTCCTCTGCCCCACTCCTTCACCTTCAGGCAGTACAAAGCTGCTTGCAGAGCAAAGGTAGCACGTCAAGTCTTGCTCAGTAAATGCTCTGATGTTCCCTGTAAAACGGAGTGCCTAGTCTGCTGATCCTTTCCTCTTCTGTAATACGTGATGTTTGCACACATCTTAATTACCTACACTCTTCCCATGCTTTCACTAAAACCGTGTTTAGTGCTCTGACTTTCTTGATAGGGGTCACCGAATTCATTCCCCACAGTGTGAAATAGTTTCTATTGCTCATCTGCCCCAATCTTGACCTGGACTAAGAAACCTGACTTCTTTAAACTTCTGTTGTTTCTTGTTTTCTTTTTGATTTATTTGTGTATGTGTGTGCTTGCACACACAGGCAAGTATGGAGGTCAGAGGTCCATAAGTGTCTACCTCCATTCCCTTCCAACTTACTTTTTGAGGCAGGGTCTCTCGGAACTTGAAGTTTGTTTTTCTGTGAGGTTGGCTGGCCAGCAGGCTCCAGGGGATATACCTGTGTCTGCCTCCCCGTGGCGGTGTTACAGACACGCACTGCCGTGCTCGGCTTGTATGTGGATGCTGGGGATTTTGAACTCAGGTCCTCAGGCTCGTACGGCAGGCATTTTGCTCACCGAGCCATCCGGTTGTCATCTCCTAAACTTTTACTGTTTCATCTGAGAGATGATACAGTTCAGAGGCTTGAGAAAGGTCGGGTGGCTGGACATCAGTGGAGAAGGTGAAGACGCTCCTACCCAACCTGCTTTGGTGATGGAGTGTACTGAGTACCAAACTGAAACGCAGGCTGCTCACCCACAGTACTTGTCTTCCTGAAGGCTGGGCTGTTGATAGAGCTGGGAATGATGCTGGGGGGCTTGGTCTCTGCTGAGCACACTGTGGTGTAGGGCAGAATGCTTCTTTTAAAAAAGAGCAAGACAGTTATTTGCTGGGAAAGGGTAGCAGGTCTTCCTGCCTGGGATATTATTGCTGGAGACCTAGATAGCAGGTCTCCACTTCCATTCATTCTATTTCTGGAAGCAAATGTTCTCTAATTGCAGGCTGGAGCTGAATGCTTCACAGTGTTTCCCACCGTGCTAATTGGAAAAATATAATCTTCAACTCACTGTGTCCTGCTTCACACAATAACGGCTAGCAGCTGGATTCCCAGCTCAGTTCCTCAAGTGAACTAGTACTTTGTAGTTTAGCGTGAAGGACAATAGACCCTTGGGGGTCCCAGAGGGAGCCTGTACTGTGTGAAGAACCATTGGAGAATGTCCTCCAGCCTGAAAACATGTACCCATCGACTTCTGGCTTGTTCTAAGAGCTTCTATTAAATTTAATTTCAATTAAAATGTTTGGGGAGCCAGCTCCTGGGAATGTTAATCAATATGGCCCATTAGTTGAACAGTCCTTTGACGGGTCTCACATGTGCCTTATTGATCTGGAATGAAGGTAATTTTCTTTTACCTGACATCTTGGCTCCTGGCAAGCTCTCCGTTGGCCTCAGTGTGTTCAGCCTTACCAGTCTTCTGAGAATCACATCAGCAGGGGAGCAGAGAGTGGGTAAGTAGCACTTGTGTTTAGAATCTGGTTTCTCCTTTAGATGGGTCTAGTTCTTCCCACATAGAGGAAGGCTTTGCACTCCGAGCTTCCTGTGGAAGCCGAGATCTCACTGCCAGTGGGATGTCTCCCCCGTGCAGTAGTGGGCTGAGAAGCACAGCCTTTGGGACCCAACCTGTCTGGGCTCAGGTTCTAGCTCTACCCCTTCCAGCTGGGTGGCCTGGGAGGCTGATTCATCTATCTAAGCGCTGGTTGCTCATCTAAAGGTTGTCGATGACGATAGCACTTATGTCCCAGGATTTTCATGAGGATTAAATAAAATAATGCATGTGATCTGTGCCATGGCTGACCTCAGCCCTCTGTCGTGTTTAGTGATTGATGCTAGTCTCTAAGCAGACTTTTTTTTTTTTTTTTTTTTTTGCGGTTGCTAATCATGCTTTTATTGTGGCCTTTCTGTTTTCCTCTTCCTCCTCTCTGAGTTATCTGTGTAACTCAGACTGGTCTGTGGCATCCCTGTGTCTCAGCCTCCCCACTACTGAGATTCCAAGCTTGTATCACTATGCCTGGACTTTGCAGCTTTCCTGACAAGGTAGTAGTCCACTCGGCATCGATCCGCCACGCATCTTCTCTTTAGTGTATGATGTGACAAGCAGTTTTTCTGAACCGGTAACTTCATCTGAAGTCTGAGCTAAGAGTGTGTGACCTTGTATTGCTTCTGTTTAGGTTGAGCTGTGAATGACATAAAACCTCAAGAATGAAGAAAGTTTATTTTTCTCCCCATGACAAGAAATCCCAGTCTGTTGTAACAGCTTCAGAGTGATCAGGGTACAAAGACAGGCTCTCTCTGTCTGGTTCCGTCTTCAACATGTGGTTACCATCTCCAAAGCCAAGTACCTGAAGTCATCAATTATCTCATTGGTGATGGCAAGTTTGATTGCACCACTGAGTCCTAACGAGCAAGAAGTAGTACATATACCTTAGACAGGTGTATGTGTACTGCAGAGGGTGGGTACACATCCCACTCCTGGTACCAGTGTGCATCAGGATCCAATCAGGAGACAGAAGTCGTGGTTTTTTTTTATTTTTTATTTTTTTTTTGTTTTTTAATTGTGTGTGTGTTTTCCTCACTCCCCACCTCATTCATTGAAGCGTTTTCTCTCAATTCAACACGAAGTTTGTCATTTTGTCCAGTTTTGTTAGCCAGCTTGCTCTAGGGATCCCCTGTCTCCACCTTGGGGTGCTAGAACCACAGGTGAGCTTTTACACCTACCTGACATTTACTTGGGTGTGGGAGATCTGAACTCTGGTCCCCTCGATTGCATGGGGACACTTCACCCCCTGAACCATTGCTCCACCCCTGCCCCCATAACAGTTATTTCAACAGAGAATTTAGTCTTTGAATTTTAGTTGTTAAGTAGCTGTAAAATGCTGACCAGGTGACCTAGACAGCTAGGCATCACTGAAGCAGCAAGAAGAAGGCAGGAGGGAGAAAGGAAGGGATGGAGTTACCAACAGGGGGACCTTGTGTGCTGTGTCCTTGCGGAAGATTGGAATGGGTGAGTTTTTGTGGGTGGGAGCCAAGATTGCCAAGAACAGTGCTAGTGGCCGGGGAGGGTAAGCGCTATGAGGAGCGGCCAGGTCTGTGAGAGCCCAAGGGGAACTGGACAGCGAGGAGAAGCTGCTGAGTGGAGAATTGTGAGGTTACCTTTTCGGAAAAGGAAGCAGAGCCCGAGGAAGTTCCTCTTCCTTTCTCCAGTGTCTTCAAAGCCCTCTATGAGCAGAGCAGACCCGCAGCCACTGGCAAACAATCCTGGAAGAGTTTCCAGGAGCACAGCAGAGCGGGCTGAGCTTGAAGCTGGGCTGCCATGGCTCCCCGGCCCACTCAGGTGGCACCTGCTGGCATTCTCCCTTTTCAACGTATTTGTGCTCTGAAGAATGGTGCATGGTTATCTGAGAGGTGACGGTCTGACGTCATCACGTGACCATCCTGCACCAAGTGGCTTCACTAACTGCAGGTGGATCTTGTGTGGGTCTCTAACGACTAGGAGTCTTCATAATTGGATTCCTAGTTCTCTCATTCCTCGCACAATTATTAAGTGGCATTCACTCTAAAGAAGAGCTTCCTTGTCTCCCTCACACTCTGCCCTGAGATGTGGTTTTCTTGTTGGGTTGATTTGGAGTTCTACTGAGAATCATGGGGAGAGTAGATAGATAAGTGTCAACTCCTGAGGTTCTCTGTGACACTCCTAAGCCTGCATAGTCTCTTTATGGTGTTTGAATCCTTCATGAACCTAAATTGTATAAACTTCAAGCAATAAGAAGGAATGACAGCTCGAGCTCACAGTTGGCATACTTTATCTAGGGCCTTCATTCTCCTGAGAGGACAGAATGGTCCCGTGGTTCTCAGCCCAGGCTGTGCATTGGACTCACCTTGACCTTGGACATAGGTCTTTTCCAGGGATTCTGTGATTCCACATAGGTAAAGCCTGGGTGTCAAGATGTTTAAATCTCTAGTGGGAACTCCAGCATTCTTGCAGGGCTGAGAATCCTGAAGCAAGCAGCTTAGACTGAGCACATCAGGACTTCTGGTTAGAGTCCTCTGGGTAGGCTAGGAGGGTAAGTGGAACCAGGAGTGTACATTGGTATGACTTGCTTTCAAATCAGCACTTTCAAAATTCATTTACTGCTTGTGTGTGACCACTGGCATAGTTACAGATTTGATTTACCACCTTCAAAAAGGGTCACTGTTCTTAACATTTATTGCAGCTCCCTCGGTTCAGATCCAGGTAATTGGCCTTAAGTACTTTTCATGACCCCAATTTTAAGCCTGTTTGAGCTATGTGGAAATGGGAACACAGTTCTCTGTCTTAAGGATGGAGTGAGGGGCAGTTCAGGAAATACAAGGGATAAGTAGGTGCTGTTACCCACCGGGCCTTGTGTTGCATACTGAATATGGGTGTGGTGGTTCACGCCTGTAATCCTGGAACCTAGGAAACGGAGCCAGGAGGACTGTCGTGAGTTCCTGGTCAGCATGGGCTGCAGAATGAGATCCTCATGAAAATGAAACCTAACAAAGAAAAACAAAAATCCAAAAGACAAAAATACCAACTTTCTGTCAACTATTTCATTCATAAAAAGGTATAAAGAATAAATAAGTCAGGCTTGGGTATGACTAAGTCATGAAGCATGTGCTTAGCTTAGCATGTAGGAGGCTTAGGGTCAGTCTCCAGCATCCAAACACAAAACCCAACCAAGTAATAACAAATAAATTAAATGAAATAGTGAACACATTTGTTCCCCACACTAGAAGTACTTATTTCACCATTTTCGTAAGATTATGTCTATAACTTGCTACTCGACATTTTACCCAAATCTGCATGGAGTTGCAAAGTGCAATGAAATCATTGCATGGGAGGAACAAACAAAAATACCACCAAACACCCGGCAGCATTTCAGTGGAGGAATTTGTATTCTTTTTCAAAGTTGCATAGCTAAAACATTAAAAGTCATGGGGCCAATAAGATCCCCCAGTGGGTGAAGGGGGTTGACAGGAGTTTGAACCCTGGCCGAGTCCACATAGCTGTCCTCTGTTTTCCACATGTGTGCTATGATGTGTGCACCAACACACACACACTAAGAATAAACAATTTTTGGAAGTTGCACGGTTGTAAGATGATAAAATGATGAACACTTCCCTGCTTGAGAGAGGACTTGGATGTTTCTTCTGATTTTAACTACACACAAGTACATATCCCTAAGAATGGACAACCTCACTTTTCATGTTTTTAAGCCATATGAAAATGACCTTATACTTTATGTAGTCTTATACACATTACTTCCTTTTTGCTTGACATGGCAGTGAAATCCCCCGTTAATATGTGTGGCTGTGGCCATACTCATGGCCAATTTGTTATTCGTTCTCATCAATATTTTGGTGATTTCAAATTTTGGGCAATTCAAAGTGTGCTTCTGATCTGAGGATATAGATAGATAGCAGAACACTTGCCTATCTCTAGGTTCAATTTCCAAAAAAAAAAAAAGGAGTGATTCTATTAGCAGTCCTTTAAGGTGCGGTACAGGGGATAGAACCCAGGGCCTTGAACATGGTAAGTATGACATCTCCAATCATTCGTTAGCTTTTTATAAGGATTTCCTTGGGTGTTCCTGCCCAAGAGTAGAGTTGTGCATGTCACAGTCTTTAGTTTTAGTTGAAACACTGGCTAACTAAAGCAGGTGATTCTCTCAGGAGCATTAAGTCTTCAATCAGCACCTTGGCTAACATTTGATATTGTCAGACCTTAAGTTTTTGCCAAATATGTTATTTGCTAAACTTAACAATCCTATCAGGTGTTTTTTTTTTTTTTCATTTCAGTTGACGACTCAAGTATCATATATATGATAAATTACATAAAATAAAGTCTATTAAATAATAAGCAAGTTGGATCTGACCCAGGTCTGCAGGATTCCAAAGCTCTTGATTAACATGAAGTCATGGAGACATGGCGGGACTCCTGAGACTGTCACTAGAGCTGAGTATGGGCAAGTGTGAGAGAGGGGCCGAGATCCGGGTTTAGGAATAAGGAGTGCAGGAGGGAGAGAGGACAAGGCCCGAGGACAAGCAGACAGCGGAACATAAAGAAACCACTTGTCTATAGCGCCGACATGCAAGGCTGATGTTAGGAAGGGAAAAGCTGAAAAATGGCCGTGGATTCTTTGACTCTCTTTCCACACTGTGGAACCTGGGCTGTTCCTCCCTAAAGGGCCTCCAACCGCTTTGCTGCACAGACATTGTCAGAAGCAACTACTAGTCTCCAGGTCCAGGCCTTAAGACACTGACAGCTTCTGCTTATCTCTCAGATCACTTCCTCTGTGGGAAAGGTAATTGTTGTGAAAGAATTTGGACTGCTATAGAGCGTAGTAGTGCACACTTTTAATCCCAGAATTTGGGAGGCAGAGGCAAGCAAATCTCTGTGAGTTTGAGGCCAGCCGAGGCTACATAGTGAGTTCCAGGACAGCTAGGGATATGAAGAGAGACCCGGTCCAAACAAACAAACAAACAAACAAACAAAAAAAAAACCCCCCCAAAAAAATGGATTGCTCCTCAAATTGGTGCATTGTGGGATATCCCAGCTACCTCTCACTTGCCACCATGGGAGTCAGCCACCTTGGAAGTTAGTCTTCCAGCCCCAGGTGAGCTACTACTTGATGGCAGTGGAACAGAGAAGGCCAACCAAGCTGAGCTGTGTCTGGATTCTCCATCTTCCACAGAGTTTGTTTAACTGCCCTGTTTTGTTAAGCTAGGACTCTAGCGAAGGTAGAGGCTGAAGTAAAAATGTTTTATTCTTTGCAGAGATCACAAACTGTGTGTATTTCAAGGCTGAAGTTTTCCTAATCCAGCTCTCATGAGTTTACTTTTCTTGTGTTATATAAAAAGCACATTGCGAATTGTAACCTGTGACTTCCAACCCTCTCTCTTCATTTCCCATGTTCTGGCCTGGTCTTTGCTTGAAGTGCATACTTAATTTATAATAAAAGATGTAATTATGGAACGGATAAATACAATTTAGATTTCCTGTGTTATATAATTTTGAGATGAGTTTGGCCAAAGGGAAATCAGACGATAATTAGGGTGGCACAAATTAGTCAGAACTGGCATTAATTGACCCCCCACTTGTTTTATCTCATTTACTGCTCACAATAACTCAGTTGGGAAGTTACACCTTCCTGAGGAGATGATTAAGGCTTTGGAGAGACTGAGAAAGCCATTTGAGGTCAGAGCCTGCACAAGAGGGAACGTATCATCCAGGGGTGGAGGAAGCACACGGAGACATTCAACTGGTGCACCAGGCTGAGAGAAACAGGATCTGGATATCCATTGGATTGCTTCTGCTAAGGTGAGCGAGTGTTTAAAGGTTATTTAGAAATGGGGCTTATAGCCAAGCCTGGCAACCTAGGTTTGATCATAAGAACCATATGGCAGAAAGAATGAACTGACTCTTGCAAGTTGTCCTTTGACCTACATGGGAGTACACGTCATGCATGTACATCCCAGCATAAAAAGAAACATTTTAAATGTAGATACATTGTTTAGAGACCACCAACACAATTAGGTGTGTGCTTTCACAATTCTTCCCAAAGAAAAGCCTGCAGCCTCGGGGTATCTGGATGCCACAATGGATGCCCCCAAAGCTCCAGTGTGTGTGGGGAAAGTAGTCTCCACATGAAACTTGGGGCCTGTACCTTGGGGTCTTTAAAGCCGATAAAAATAAGTGTATGATTTGAAAGAAGGAAAATTAAGCCCAAGGGGTTATTTTAGCTCCTTTGGGGTTTGGTTAATCCCAAATTAACCAAATTTGAACTTGAGGTCTTAAATTATTATTAATTTTCCTCTATAAACAATATAGGGTTGGCAAAGATGACTCGGTGGATTAAAGGTGTCTGTTGCCAAGACTGATGGCATCATTACTGTCCCCGGGATCTACATGGTAGCAGAAAGAATTGACTCCTATAAACTGTGCCCGGACACAAAGGTACTTTGGCACACGCCTCCCTCTGCCCCACCTCCCACCCCACCCCACCCCCGTCACAAATTAATTAGTTAAAGTGTCCAAAAATGAGCCAAGATACAGCATTAGGCTAAACACAGCCCTATTCACAAACACGATCGAAGACAGTGATAATATTACTGAATGGCTGCCATGTGATGTGGGCTTTCCCAGTGTGGTCTACAGGAGATCCTTGAGACACAGGGACCATCACAGGCCAAGCCTGGGTTTGTCCCCAGCCTGTCCACCTTGACTTTTCAGAACTTTCTACCGAACAGGGCAGAGTTCATGGGTAGGAGGCACTGGGTTACTTGATGGGGTAGGATGATAAGAAAATGTCAGGCAGGCAGAGAAGATGCATGTTTTGCAGAGATAGGGATTGTTCCTGGTATTGCTTTGCAGAGCCCTGGATTGGCAGACACCGGGGGATGGTTACCTCCTTGCTCCTTTCTGTTTAAGCCTTCTTGAC
This sequence comes from Peromyscus attwateri, assembly GCA_902168425.1. Taxonomy (NCBI): domain Eukaryota; kingdom Metazoa; phylum Chordata; class Mammalia; order Rodentia; family Cricetidae; genus Peromyscus; species Peromyscus attwateri. The sequence continues at coordinate 5,119 of CABHPP010168444.1, read as the reverse complement.
TCTCAGGGGCAAGGGTGAGAATGGGGGTGGGGGGCAGGGACAGCCAATTGGGGGTCTTGAGGGCCTCTTTGGCTGTAATAACACCAGATTATTTTGCAGACAAAATGCTACTTCATGATCTTTGTCACATAGGGTTTTGCTTTTTGTCGAGGGACAAGCCAGAGCATGCAGTAAGAAGTCTGGAGTTGAGGCCGCATGAATTTCCTGTGCTGTTAGCCTTACCCTGGGCTCATAGGGTTTTTGAATCCCGGGGTTGGCAAGAAATGCTAAGGATGTAATGAAGGTGAGGTTATGAGTATCAAGTTGTTGCAGAGAGTTTCTTTGATGAAATAAGTACTTTGAGCCTCCTTCCCTTTGAGTTTCTTCAGTACTGGGGCAGAACACACATGGGGGGTGGGAGGTATCCCAGTATCCACCCCTTCCCTGTTCCCAGAAGCTGCAGATTTCTGCCAGGCACATAAGTGATCCCAGCTTGAAGCCAGTCAAGACAGGTTAAATCTAGCTTCATCCAGGACAGACATATGAAAAACTCTAGTCTATTCAGGGTGACTTTGGGGACTTTTGCTGGGATTGTTTGTGAGGTGGGGAGCATGCAGCCTCAGGTTTCCATCCACGGAGCGCCTGTCCAAGTCTTTGACAAGGAATGGAGGCAGGAACCTGGTCCTATCAGTAAGCTTCTGTATGAAGCTTCTCTGTACACTTGCTGCGCCCTTCTCAAGAAGGCTAGTGGTCCAGGCCAGTTTGGGCTGCTTCCTCACAGTTGCAACAATCCTGAAACAGCCCCGCCTGGTGCCAGGCATGCTCTCAATAGAGAGGTTTGGAAGAGACGGAAATCTCTGATGTTTTGGGAGACGGTGCTACAAGCCCTCTTGGACAGTGGGCTCCTGGGCAGGCAGCCCTGGCTGACTGGCTCATCCTGGCATCCCCTGGTAGAGGCAGGACCCTCTTCAGTTCCCTGCCCTGTGTGTGTGTGTGTGTGTGTGTGTGTGTGTGTGTGTGTGTGTGCCTGTGTGTGTGATCCAGCAGTCAGGCAGGCAGGTAGGACTCCCACACCTACTCCAGGCTCCCCATGGTTAACCCCCTGTAATCAGTGAGCCTATGGATGGGGGCAGCAGAAATGTATCTACCCTGTGAACCGCCTCTGTGTCCTGCCTCCGTCCTTCCCCATCCCGACTTAGTACCCGCAGGTCAAAACTCTGCCCCTCCCCCTGGTTTTGGTGTATCTGGCGCCTTTTCACCTATCAGCCCCAGGCAGCTGTGGGCCTGCGGGCCTCACCCCAGTCACATTGCCTTGATGTTAAGGTGTCCTGGTGATCCCATCCCGCAGATTGTGCCAGGGTCTCTCTTGTTTCAGTTCTGCCTGATTGTTCAATAAGATTTTCTTCTCGGGAGGATTAAAAAAAAAAAAAAAAAAAAAAAAAAAGAAAAGTCTGGGAGAACGAGAAATGAGTTTAAAATGAATATAAAACTGCAATACTGAAAATAGTTGAGTACTACTAGCCCAAGAACAGGCGTCATATTATTGGAATAGAGTAGAAAACTAAGAAATAGACCGGAAGTGCTATTGTATATGAGAATTTACTGTGTGGGGAAAGCAGACAAAGCGTAGGTCAGTATTTCTCAGCTGGGGCTGCCTTCCCCTTCCTAAGGACAGTTTGAAGTAAGGTTTTGAAAAAAATTAGTCAGTGGATTCGTTAGCCATCCCTAATAAGGTCTAGAAGAATCACATTTCATCCTTGTGATAAGGACTTTTACAAGCATACAGAGCGGAAATCATGAAAGTAATATTGGTACAGTTACCCCACGATCCTGCAAGAGCACTGATCAAACCCTATACAAAACAGGAGCTGTAACCCAGGAGGCAAAGGGTTAATATTTTCCATATGCAAAGGGCCTGCAGAAATAACTAAGAAAAATAAAAGAGATCACAATAAAAACAGGCGGAGGAAATGCCTGACGAAAAATGTTACTTAGAAAAAGAAACACAGAGCCAGGCCTGGTGGCATACCGACGAGCCCCAGGGCTCGGGAGGCAAAGGTGGACAGATTGCCGAAAGTTCCAGGATGACTTGAGTTTCATAGAGAGGTCAAATCAGGCAAGGCTGCATGTAAAACCCTGTGGTGGGCTGGGGGAGGGGAGACGAAGAAAGAAAGACCTAAAAAGAGGAAAGGAAAGAAGAAATGAAAGAGGGGACAGCCAGTCAGCAGGTGGTGGAGGTCTACAATCCTGGGAGGTTGAGGCAGAAGGACCCAGAGTGTGAGACCGGCTACCAGCTGGGCTGGGTAATGAGACCTTATCTTTGAAAAGGGGGAGGGGACTCCACGTGGTCAACAAAGGTTGTCTAATTTTCTGCAATGAGCAGAGAATCAGAAACTGTGCCTTTATTAACCTGGGAAAGATGAAAAGTGGTTAAAAAGGACACCATCCTCTCTCGGACGACGAAAGCTTAAGGTTGCAGGACTCAGTGTGCCATAAACTTTGCATGCAATAAAATGCACCGGTTTTCAGTATATGACAAGATTTAATAAATGCGTAGACCAAGGTAAACATCATCATAATAAAGTTAAATACATTTTAACTGGTGAAGTTCAAGATCTGTCATCTTGCACATTCCCTCTTACTCCTTTGCAGCCAACTCGCCTGCTCTCGCCTTCTGTTGTCATAATCTGCCCTTTCTAGAATTTCATGGAAATTAGATTAGACGGTCTTTAACAAGATGTCTGTGAGATTTTACATGCTGCTATGGATATCTGTAACAATTCTCTTTTTATTGCTGAGTAATATTCCACTGTATAAGCATACCATAATTTTTAATGACTCTCATTTTTAAGCTGCAAATATGGTCTTTTCAGCCCAACAGTAGTGACTTTGGAGCCACTTCGGGTCTACAGATGGGATGTGCAGGACTTTTGCCTCCCACCCCCTTCTGGGAAGATCGGTTTCTTCTTGTCCTCTCTGGTCTTACTTTAGGCCTAATGAAGAGTGGAGCTAGCCTTTTGCTGCCTGTTTAATATGTTACAAAAAATTACTGCACACACAATATAAAGTAACACAAAGAGTTCCAACTAAAAAATAAAAATAAAAAGTATAGACAGTCCTGTCAATTCCACAAATTGATTTAGAGACTCAATAGACATTAAAAGTCCACAGATCCCTAACCACCTGCCCCTTTAAGAGGCCCATCTTTTTCTAGAACTCGTATTTTATTTTTCCTTTTATATAGACATTAATATATTTGTAGAATAATATGTTGCTCTTTTATTTTAAAATTTCAAAACATTAAAAATAATACATAAGTATGACTTTTTAAAAAAATCAAAGAAAAAGACTTTTTTCTTAGAGCGTCCACTGTGAACATGTTGGTGAGTATCTTCCTGGCATTTACAAGATCCAGTATGCACTGTGCGTATAACCGGGGGGCTGGAGAGATGGCTCAGAGGTTCAGAGCATGTACTGTTCTTCCAGAGGTTCCAAGTTCAATTCCAATCCCTCCAATCTACATCTGGAGGCTCATAGACAACTGTAACTCCAGCTCCAGGGGATCTGGCACCTTCTTCTGGTCTCCTCTGGTACCTGCACACATGTGGTACACACACACACACACACACACACACACACACACACACACACACATAAAAATAAAAGTAAACCTTTTTAAAAATTAAGAAATAAAGTGGCTGGAGAGATGGCTCAGTGGTTAAGAGCACTGGCTGCTCTTCCTGAGGACTTTGGCTTAATCCTCAGCATCCACATGGAAGCTTACAACTTCTCTTGTGACTCCAGTTCCAGGGGACCCGACACCCTCTTCTGGACTCTGAGGGAAGTGCTCCTATACATACGCAGGCAAAACACTAATATGCATAATATAACAACAACAACAACAACAACAATAATAATAAATACAAAAAACCTAAAATTAAAGTAAATCTAGGTTTCCATGCTCTTGACTTAGTCCAGTAACATGGCAATCTCCTTTGTCCCTGATACCTGGATTTATTTATTTGTGAGGTGTGTGTGTGTGCATGGGTGCACATGTGTACACCCTAGGGAATGATCTCTGGTTTCTTGCTTTATCGTTTTGTTTTTGTTTCTGTTTTTACTTTATTCCTTTGAGATCCAATGGGACTGTCACTGTGCTGGCAGCCAGTGTCTTTACCCACAGAGCCATCTCACTGGCTCTGACGAGTGGGTTTTACTGAGGGCTTCATGTCACCAACTTCTGATTCAAAAACTGTGTGAGTTTATCTGATTGGTGGAGCTCTGAATCCACATCTTCCTATAGAGAAATTGGGAACTTGAGCCCCTGGCATTTCAGGTTATATTGTGAAGGAAAGTCTGCCTTCTAAAAAGGGAGATCCCTTAACATAGGGGTACAGAATTTAGGGGCCCAAGAGGATGAAATTGCCCACTATTCTGCACCCTGCAAAACTCCAAACATCATGTTTCATCTGTTCCCTGTCTCTGCCTCTCTTTATTCCAGGTCCCTCATCCTCCTCTTGGGCTGTGAGAAGCTCCCTCTTTTCTTAGATGTACTGTGGAGGCAGATGCTAAGGGTTTAGGGATCTTCCCCCGCTTTCCACATGGGAGAAAGGCCGGAAACACACATGCCTGTCTCACCTGAGGGGTGTCTCACTCTGCATGGTGCCTGGTACCTGTTTGGGGCTGCAGAGAGGAGCGCTCTCCACTCTCATGCAGGCAGAGTTCCACCTTACGCTCATTGGTGTTAAATAGTGAATGACTTGTTAGTTCTTTTTAAAAATATTTATTATTTCATGATTTCATATCTGTCCATACAGATATATGTATTATGCTTTATTATAGTTCTCTCTTATCCTCACTAATAAGCCTTTTCCTTTCCACTAAACCATTTCTTCTTCCCAGTGACCTCTTTCCTGCTTTCATGGTGTGTGTGTGTGTGTGTGTGTGTGTGTGTGTGTGTGTGTGTGAGACTACACCACTGAAATATGACCCCCACTCCCAGCAACCATTACCATGGGGCATATAGGATCTCAGGGAGGGGTGGAACCTCATGATCCCCTTCCCCACACATGTTGGAATATTGATGAAGGTGATTCCTTCCTTCCTTCCTTCCTTCCTTCCTTCCTTCCTTCCTTCCTTC
>CABHPP010168443.1:0-14079 GCA_902168425.1 Peromyscus attwateri | reverse complement strand
AATAATAATAATAATAATAATAATAATAATAATAATAATAATAATATCTTTTAAAACCATATTTTAAATGAGTGTATGAAGTAGTGGGTTTGCATAAGGCTTCCTGTACATCCTTAGTTTTGGTTAACTCATCTCCAACACCTCCTGTCCTCCCCTCGCCCCCACCCCATTCCTGAGCTGTTTATTCTTGGTAAGCCCCCTTGGAGTCTAGAAGTCAGATGGCGTCATTCCTAGAATGAGTGTCAATCTCAAATCACTGATAAGCCTCCTATCATAATGGACGAGTACTGTACAATCCTGCCAGTGGCCTTAAGTGTCGCAAGCTGGGCCACACTGGGCCAAGCCAGGCTTTCGATCTTTATTACCTGCTTGGCAGCCAATAAAAGCATTTGCTCTCCTCTGCCCCACTCCTTCACCTTCAGGCAGTACAAAGCTGCTTGCAGAGCAAAGGTAGCACGTCAAGTCTTGCTCAGTAAATGCTCTGATGTTCCCTGTAAAACGGAGTGCCTAGTCTGCTGATCCTTTCCTCTTCTGTAATACGTGATGTTTGCACACATCTTAATTACCTACGCTCTTCCCATGCTTTCACTAAAACCGTGTTTAGTGCTCTGACTTTCTTGATAGGGGTCACCGAATTCATTCCCCACAGTGTGAAATAGTTTCTATTGCTCATCTGCCCCAATCTTGACCTGGACTAAGAAACCTGACTTCTTTAAACTTCTGTTGTTTCTTGTTTTCTTTTTGATTTATTTGTGTATGTGTGTGCTTGCACACGCAGGCAAGTATGGAGGTCAGAGGTCCATAAGTGTCTACCTCCATTCCCCTCCAACTTACTTTTTGAGGCAGGGTCTCTCGGAACCTGAAGTTTGTTTTTCTGTGAGGTTGGCTGGCCAGCAGGCTCCAGGGGATATACCTGTGTCTGCCTCCCCGTGGCGGTGTTACAGACACGCACTGCCGTGCTCGGCTTGTATGTGGATGCTGGGGATTTTGAACTCAGGTCCTCAGGCTTGTACGGCAGGCAGTTTGCTCACCGAGCCATCCGGTTGTCATCTCCTAAACTTTTACTGTTTCGTCTGAGAGATGATACAGTTCAGAGGCTTGAGAAAGGTCGGGTGGCTGGACATCAGTGGAGAAGGTGAAGACACTCCTACCCAACCTGCTTTGGTGATGGAGTGTATTGAGTACCAAACTGAAACGCAGGCTGCTCACCCACAGTACTTGTCTTCCTGAAGGCTGGGCTGTTGATAGAGCTGGGAATGATGCTGGGGGGCTTGGTCTCTGCTGAGCACACTGTGGTGTAGGGCAGAATGCTTCTTTTAAAAAAGAGCAAGACAGTTATTTGCTGGGAAAGGGTAGCAGGTCTTCCTGCCTGGGATATTATTGCTGGAGACCTAGATAGCAGGTCTCCACTTCCATTCATTCTATTTCTGGAAGCAAATGTTCTCTAATTGCAGGCTGGAGCTGAATGCTTCACAGTGTTTCCCACCGTGCTAATTGGAAAAATATAATCTTCAACTCACTGTGTCCTGCTTCACACAATAACGGCTAGCAGCTGGATTCCCAGCTCAGTTCCTCAAGTGAACTAGTACTTTGTAGTTTAGCGTGAAGGACAATAGACCCTTGGGGGTCCCAGAGGGAGCCTGTACTGTGTGAAGAACCATTGGAGAATGTCCTCCAGCCTGAAAACATGTACCCATCGACTTCTGGCTTGTTCTAAGAGCTTCTATTAAATTTAATTTCAATTAAAATGTTTGGGGAGCCAGCTCCTGGGAATATTAATCAATATGGCCCATTAGTTGAACAGTCCTTTGACGGGTCTCACATGTGCCTTATTGATCTGGAATGAAGGTAATTTTCTTTTACCTGACATCTTGGCTCCTGGCAAGCTCTCCGTTGGCCTCAGTGTGTTCAGCCTTACCAGTCTTCTGAGAATCACATCAGCAGGGGAGCAGAGAGTGGGTAAGTAGCACTTGTGTTTAGAATCTGGTTTCTCCTTTAGATGGGTCTAGTTCTTCCCACATAGAGGAAGGCTTTGCACTCCGAGCTTCCTGTGGAAGCCGAGATCTCACTGCCAGTGGGATGTCTCCCCCGTGCAGTAGTGGGCTGAGAAGCACAGCCTTTGGGACCCAACCTGTCTGGGCTCAGGTTCTAGCTCTACCCCTTCCAGCTGGGTGGCCTGGGAGGCTGATTCATCTATCTAAGCGCTGGTTGCTCATCTAAAGGTTTTCGATGACGATAGCACTTATGTCCCAGGATTTTCATGAGGATTAAATAAAATAATGCATGTGATCTGTGCCATGGCTGACCTCAGCCCTCTGTCGTGTTTAGTGACTGATGCTAGTCTCTAAGCAGGCTTTTTTTTTTTTTTTTTTGCGGTTGCTAATCATGCTTTTATTGTGGCCTTTCTGTTTTCCTCTTCCTCCTCCCTGAGTTATCTGTGTAACTCAGACTGGTCTGTGGCATCCCTGTGTCTCAGCCTCCCCACTACTGAGATTCCAAGCTTGTATCACTATGCCTGGACTTTGCAGCTTTCCTGACAAGGTAGTAGTCCACTCGGCATCGATCCGCCACGCATCTTCTCTTTAGTGTATGATGTGACAAGCAGTTTTTCTGAACCGGTAACTTCATCTGAAGTCTGAGCTAAGAGTGTGTGACCTTGTATTGCTTCTGTTTAGGTTGAGCTGTGAATGACATAAAACCTCAAGAATGAAGAAAGTTTATTTTTCTCCCCATGACAAGAAATCCCAGTCTGTTGTAACAGCTTCAGAGTGATCAGGGTACAAAGACAGGCTCTCTCTGTCTGGTTCCGTCTTCAACATGTGGTTACCATCTCCAAAGCCAAGTACCTGAAGTCATCAATTATCTCATTGGTGATGGCAAGTTTGATTGCACCACTGAGTCCTAACGAGCAAGAAGTAGTACATATACCTTAGACAGGTGTATGTGTACTGCAGAGGGTGGGTACACATCCCACTCCTGGTACCAGTGTGCATCAGGATCCAATCAGGAGACAGAAGTCGTGGTTTTTTTTTTTTTTTTTTTTTTTTTTTGTTTTTTAATTGTGTGTGTGTTTTCCTCACTCCCCACCTCATTCATTGAAGCGTTTTCTCTCAATTCAACACGAAGTTTGTCATTTTGTCCAGTTTTGTTAGCCAGCTTGCTCTAGGGATCCCCTGTCTCCACCTTGGGGTGCTAGAACCACAGGTGAGCTTTTACACCTACCTGACATTTACTTGGGTGTGGGAGATCTGAACTCTGGTCCCCTCGATTGCATGGGGACACTTCACCCCCTGAACCATCGCTCCATCCTTGCCCCCATAACAGTTATTTCAACAGAGAATTTAGTCTTTGAATTTTAGTTCTTAAGTAGCTGTAAAATGCTGACCAGGTGACCTAGACAGCTAGGCATCACTGAAGCAGCAAGAAGAAGGCAGGAGGGAGAAAGGAAGGGATGGAGTTACCAACAGGGGGACCTTGTGTGCTGTGTCCTTGCGGAAGATCGGAATGGGTGAGTTTTTGTGGGTGGGAGCCAAGATTGCCAAGAACAGTGCTAGTGGCCGGGGAGGGTAAGCGCTATGAGGAGCGGCCAGGTCTGTGAGAGCCCAAGGGGAACTGGACAGCGAGGAGAAGCTGCTGAGTGGAGAATTGTGAGGTTACCTTTTCGGAAAAGGAAGCAGAGCCCGAGGAAGTTCCTCTTCCTTTCTCCAGTGTCTTCAAAGCCCTCTATGAGCAGAGCAGACCTGCAGCCACTGGCAAACAATCCTGGAAGAGTTTCCAGGAGCAGAGCAGAGCGGGCTGAGCTTGAAGCTGGGCTGCCATGGCTCCCCGGCCCACTCAGGTGGCACCTGCTGGCATTCTCCCTTTTCAACGTATTTGTGCTCTGAAGAATGGTGCATGGTTATCTGAGAGGCGACGGTTTGATGTCATCACGTGACCATCTTGCACCAAGTGGCTTCACTAACTGCAGGTGGATCTTGTGTGGGTCTCTAACGACTAGGAGTCTTCATAATTGGATTCCTAGTTCTCTCATTCCTCGCACAATTATTAAGTGGTATTCACTGTAAAGAAGAGCTTCCTTGTCTCCCTCACACTCTGCCCTGAGATGTGGTTTTCTTGTTGGGTTGATTTGGAGTTCTACTGAGAATCATGGGGAGAGTAGATAGATAAGTGTCAACTCCTGAGGTTCTCTGTGACACTCCTAAGCCTGCATAGTCTCTTTACGGTGTTTGAATCCTTCATGAACCTAAATTGTATAAACTTCAAGCAATAAGAAGGAATGACAGCTCGAGCTCACAGTTGGCATACTTTATCTAGGGCCTTCATTCTCCTGAGAGGACAGAATGGTCCCGTGGTTCTCAGCCCAGGCTGTGCATTGGACTCACCTTGACCTTGGACATAGGTCTTTTCCAGGGATTCTGTGATTCCACATAGGTAAAGCCTGGGTGTCAAGATGTTTAAATCTCTAGTGGGAACTCCAGCATTCTTGCAGGGCTGAGAATCCTGAAGCAAGCAGCTTAGACTGAGCACATCAGGACTTCTGGTTAGAGTCCTCTGGGTAGGCTAGGAGGGTAAGTGGAACCAGGAGTGTACATTGGTATGACTTGCTTTCAAATCAGCACTTTCAAAATTCATTTACTGCTTGTGTGTGACCACTGGCATAGTTACAGATTTGATTTACCACCTTCAAAAAGGGTCACTGTTCTTAACATTTATTGCAGCTCCCTCGGTTCAGATCCAGGTAATTGGCCTTAAGTACTTTTCATGACCCCAATTTTAAGCCTGTTTGAGCTATGTGGAAATGGGAACACAGTTCTCTGTCTTAAGGATGGAGTGAGGGGCAGTTCAGGAAATACAAGGGATAAGTAGGTGCTGTTACCCACCGGGCCTTGTGTTGCATACTGAATATGGGTGTGGTGGTTCACGCCTGTAATCCTGGAACCTAGGAAACGGAGCCAGGAGGACTGTCGTGAGTTCCTGGTCAGCATGGGCTGCAGAATGAGATCCTCATGAAAATGAAACCTAACAAAGAAAAACAAAAATCCAAAAGACAAAAATACCAACTTTCTGTCAACTATTTCATTCATAAAAAGGTATAAAGAATAAATAAGTCAGGCTTGGGTATGACTAAGTCATGAAGCATGTGCTTAGCTTAGCATGTAGGAGGCTTAGGGTCAGTCTCCAGCATCCAAACACAAAACCCAACCAAGTAATAACAAATAAATTAAATGAAATAGTGAACACATTTGTTCCCCACACTAGAAGTACTTATTTCACCATTTTCGTAAGATTATGTCTATAACTTGCTACTCGACATTTTACCCAAATCTGCATGGAGTTGCAAAGTGCAATGAAATCATTGCATGGGAGGAACAAACAAAAATACCACCAAACACCCGGCAGCATTTCAGTGGAGGAATTTGTATTCTTTTTCAAAGTTGCATAGCTAAAACATTAAAAGTCATGGGGCCAATAAGATCCCCCAGTGGGTGAAGGGGGTTGACAGGAGTTTGAACCCTGGCCGAGTCCACATAGCTGTCCTCTGTTTTCCACATGTGTGCTATGATGTGTGCACCAACACACACACACTAAGAATAAACAATTTTTGGAAGTTGCACGGTTGTAAGATGATAAAATGATGAACACTTCCCTGCTTGAGAGAGGACTTGGATGTTTCTTCTGATTTTAACTACACACAAGTACATATCCCTAAGAATGGACAACCTCACTTTTCATGTTTTTAAGCCATATGAAAATGACCTTATACTTTATGTAGTCTTATACACATTACTTCCTTTTTGCTTGACATGGCAGTGAAATCCCCCGTTAATATGTGTGGCTGTGGCCATACTCATGGCCAATTTGTTATTCGTTCTCATCAATATTTTGGTGATTTCAAATTTTGGGCAATTCAAAGTGTGCTTCTGATCTGAGGATATAGATAGATAGCAGAACACTTGCCTATCTCTAGGTTCAATTTCCAAAAAAAAAAAAAGGAGTGATTCTATTAGCAGTCCTTTAAGGTGCGGTACAGGGGATAGAACCCAGGGCCTTGAACATGGTAAGTATGACATCTCCAATCATTCGTTAGCTTTTTATAAGGATTTCCTTGGGTGTTCCTGCCCAAGAGTAGAGTTGTGCATGTCACAGTCTTTAGTTTTAGTTGAAACACTGGCTAACTAAAGCAGGTGATTCTCTCAGGAGCATTAAGTCTTCAATCAGCACCTTGGCTAACATTTGATATTGTCAGACCTTAAGTTTTTGCCAAATATGTTATTTGCTAAACTTAACAATCCTATCAGGTGTTTTTTTTTTTTTTCATTTCAGTTGACGACTCAAGTATCATATATATGATAAATTACATAAAATAAAGTCTATTAAATAATAAGCAAGTTGGATCTGACCCAGGTCTGCAGGATTCCAAAGCTCTTGATTAACATGAAGTCATGGAGACATGGCGGGACTCCTGAGACTGTCACTAGAGCTGAGTATGGGCAAGTGTGAGAGAGGGGCCGAGATCCGGGTTTAGGAATAAGGAGTGCAGGAGGGAGAGAAGACAAGGCCCGAGGACAAGCAGACAGCGGAACATAAAGAAACCACTTGTCTATAGCGCCGACATGCAAGGCTGATGTTAGGAAGGGAAAAGCTGAAAAATGGCCGTGGATTCTTTGACTCTCTTTCCACACTGTGGAACCTGGGCTGTTCCTCCCTAAAGGGCCTCCAACCGCTTTGCTGCACAGACATTGTCAGAAGCAACTACTAGTCTCCAGGTCCAGGCCTTAAGACACTGACAGCTTCTGCTTATCTCTCAGATCACTTCCTCTGTGGGAAAGGTAATTGTTGTGAAAGAATTTGGACTGCTATAGAGCGTAGTAGTGCACACTTTTAATCCCAGAATTTGGGAGGCAGAGGCAAGCAAATCTCTGTGAGTTTGAGGCCAGCCGAGGCTACATAGTGAGTTCCAGGACAGCTAGGGATATGAAGAGAGACCCGGTCCAAACAAACAAACAAACAAACAAACAAAAAAACCCCCCCCCCAAAAAAATGGATTGCTCCTCAAATTGGTGCATTGTGGGATATCCCAGCTACCTCTCACTTGCCACCATGGGAGTCAGCCACCTTGGAAGTTAGTCTTCCAGCCCCAGGTGAGCTACTACTTGATGGCAGTGGAACAGAGAAGGCCAACCAAGCTGAGCTGTGTCTGGATTCTCCATCTTCCACAGAGTTTGTTTAACTGCCCTGTTTTGTTAAGCTAGGACTCTAGCGAAGGTAGAGGCTGAAGTAAAAATGTTTTATTCTTTGCAGAGATCACAAACTGTGTGTATTTCAAGGCTGAAGTTTTCCTAATCCAGCTCTCATGAGTTTACTTTTCTTGTGTTATATAAAAAGCACATTGCGAATTGTAACCTGTGACTTCCAACCCTCTCTCTTCATTTCCCATGTTCTGGCCTGGTCTTTGCTTGAAGTGCATACTTAATTTATAATAAAAGATGTAATTATGGAACGGATAAATACAATTTAGATTTCCTGTGTTATATAATTTTGAGATGAGTTTGGCCAAAGGGAAATCAGACGATAATTAGGGTGGCACAAATTAGTCAGAACTGGCATTAATTGACCCCCCACTTGTTTTATCTCATTTACTGCTCACAATAACTCAGTTGGGAAGTTACACCTTCCTGAGGAGATGATTAAGGCTTTGGAGAGACTGAGAAAGCCATTTGAGGTCAGAGCCTGCACAAGAGGGAACGTATCATCCAGGGGTGGAGGAAGCACACGGAGACATTCAACTGGTGCACCAGGCTGAGAGAAACAGGATCTGGATATCCATTGGATTGCTTCTGCTAAGGTGAGCGAGTGTTTAAAGGTTATTTAGAAATGGGGCTTATAGCCAAGCCTGGCAACCTAGGTTTGATCATAAGAACCATATGGCAGAAAGAATGAACTGACTCTTGCAAGTTGTCCTTTGACCTACATGGGAGTACACGTCATGCATGTACATCCCAGCATAAAAAGAAACATTTTAAATGTAGATACATTGTTTAGAGACCACCAACACAATTAGGTGTGTGCTTTCACAATTCTTCCCAAAGAAAAGCCTGCAGCCTCGGGGTATCTGGATGCCACAATGGATGCCCCCAAAGCTCCAGTGTGTGTGGGGAAAGTAGTCTCCACATGAAACTTGGGGCCTGTACCTTGGGGTCTTTAAAGCCGATAAAAATAAGTGTATGATTTGAAAGAAGGAAAATTAAGCCCAAGGGGTTATTTTAGCTCCTTTGGGGTTTGGTTAATCCCAAATTAACCAAATTTGAACTTGAGGTCTTAAATTATTATTAATTTTCCTCTATAAACAATATAGGGTTGGCAAAGATGACTCGGTGGATTAAAGGTGTCTGTTGCCAAGACTGATGGCATCATTACTGTCCCCGGGATCTACATGGTAGCAGAAAGAATTGACTCCTATAAACTGTGCCCGGACACAAAGGTACTTTGGCACACGCCTCCCTCTGCCCCACCTCCCACCCCACCCCACCCCCGTCACAAATTAATTAGTTAAAGTGTCCAAAAATGAGCCAAGATACAGCATTAGGCTAAACACAGCCCTATTCACAAACACGATCGAAGACAGTGATAATATTACTGAATGGCTGCCATGTGATGTGGGCTTTCCCAGTGTGGTCTACAGGAGATCCTTGAGACACAGGGACCATCACAGGCCAAGCCTGGGTTTGTCCCCAGCCTGTCCACCTTGACTTTTCAGAACTTTCTACCGAACAGGGCAGAGTTCATGGGTAGGAGGCACTGGGTTACTTGATGGGGTAGGATGATAAGAAAATGTCAGGCAGGCAGAGAAGATGCATGTTTTGCAGAGATAGGGATTGTTCCTGGTATTGCTTTGCAGAGCCCTGGATTGGCAGACACCGGGGGATGGTTACCTCCTTGCTCCTTTCTGTTTAAGCCTTCTTGACTCTCAGGGGCAAGGGTGAGAATGGGGGTGGGGGGCAGGGACAGCCAATTGGGGGTCTTGAGGGCCTCTTTGGCTGTAATAACACCAGATTATTTTGCAGACAAAATGCTACTTCATGATCTTTGTCACATAGGGTTTTGCTTTTTGTCGAGGGACAAGCCAGAGCATGCAGTAAGAAGTCTGGAGTTGAGGCCGCATGAATTTCCTGTGCTGTTAGCCTTACCCTGGGCTCATAGGGTTTTTGAATCCCGGGGTTGGCAAGAAATGCTAAGGATGTAATGAAGGTGAGGTTATGAGTATCAAGTTGTTGCAGAGAGTTTCTTTGATGAAATAAGTACTTTGAGCCTCCTTCCCTTTGAGTTTCTTCAGTACTGGGGCAGAACACACATGGGGGGTGGGAGGTATCCCAGTATCCACCCCTTCCCTGTTCCCAGAAGCTGCAGATTTCTGCCAGGCACATAAGTGATCCCAGCTTGAAGCCAGTCAAGACAGGTTAAATCTAGCTTCATCCAGGACAGACATATGAAAAACTCTAGTCTATTCAGGGTGACTTTGGGGACTTTTGCTGGGATTGTTTGTGAGGTGGGGAGCATGCAGCCTCAGGTTTCCATCCACGGAGCGCCTGTCCAAGTCTTTGGCAAGGAATGGAGGCAGGAACCTGGTCCTATCAGTAAGCTTCTGTATGAAGCTTCTCTGTACACTTGCTGCGCCCTTCTCAAGAAGGCTAGTGGTCCAGGCCAGTTTGGGCTGCTTCCTCACAGTTGCAACAATCCTGAAACAGCCCCGCCTGGTGCCAGGCATGCTCTCAATAGAGAGGTTTGGAAGAGACGGAAATCTCTGATGTTTTGGGAGACGGTGCTACAAGCCCTCTTGGACAGTGGGCTCCTGGGCAGGCAGCCCTGGCTGACTGGCTCATCCTGGCATCCCCTGGTAGAGGCAGGACCCTCTTCAGTTCCCTGCCCTGTGTGTGTGTGTGTGTGTGTGTGTGTGTGTGTGTGTGTGTGTGTGCCTGTGTGTGTGATCCAGCAGTCAGGCAGGCAGGTAGGACTCCCACACCTACTCCAGGCTCCCCATGGTTAACCCCCTGTAATCAGTGAGCCTATGGATGGGGGCAGCAGAAATGTATCTACCCTGTGAACCGCCCCTGTGTCCTGCCTCCGTCCTTCCCCATCCCGACTTAGTACCCGCAGGTCAAAACTCTGCCCCTCCCCCTGGTTTTGGTGTATCTGGCGCCTTTTCACCTATCAGCCCCAGGCAGCTGTGGGCCTGCGGGCCTCACCCCAGTCACATTGCCTTGATGTTAAGGTGTCCTGGTGATCCCATCCCGCAGATTGTGCCAGGGTCTCTCTTGTTTCAGTTCTGCCTGATTGTTCAATAAGATTTTCTTCTCGGGAGGATTAAAAAAAAAAAAAAAAAAAAAAAAAAAGTCTGGGAGAACGAGAAATGAGTTTAAAATGAATATAAAACTGCAATACTGAAAATAGTTGAGTACTACTAGCCCAAGAACAGGCGTCATATTATTGGAATAGAGTAGAAAACTAAGAAATAGACCGGAAGTGCTATTGTATATGAGAATTTACTGTGTGGGGAAAGCAGACAAAGCGTAGGTCAGTATTTCTCAGCTGGGGCTGCCTTCCCCTTCCTAAGGACAGTTTGAAGTAAGGTTTTGAAAAAAATTAGTCAGTGGATTCGTTAGCCATCCCTAATAAGGTCTAGAAGAATCACATTTCATCCTTGTGATAAGGACTTTTACAAGCATACAGAGCGGAAATCATGAAAGTAATATTGGTACAGTTACCCCACGATCCTGCAAGAGCACTGATCAAACCCTATACAAAACAGGAGCTGTAACCCAGGAGGCAAAGGGTTAATATTTTCCATATGCAAAGGGCCTGCAGAAATAACTAAGAAAAATAAAAGAGATCACAATAAAAACAGGCGGAGGAAATGCCTGACGAAAAATGTTACTTAGAAAAAGAAACACAGAGCCAGGCCTGGTGGCATACCGACGAGCCCCAGGGCTCGGGAGGCAAAGGTGGACAGATTGCCGAAAGTTCCAGGATGACTTGAGTTTCATAGAGAGGTCAAATCAGGCAAGGCTGCATGTAAAACCCTGTGGTGGGCTGGGGGAGGGGAGACGAAGAAAGAAAGACCTAAAAAGAGGAAAGGAAAGAAGAAATGAAAGAGGGGACAGCCAGTCAGCAGGTGGTGGAGGTCTACAATCCTGGGAGGTTGAGGCAGAAGGACCCAGAGTGTGAGACCGGCTACCAGCTGGGCTGGGTAATGAGACCTTATCTTTGAAAAGGGGGAGGGGACTCCACGTGGTCAACAAAGGTTGTCTAATTTTCTGCAATGAGCAGAGAATCAGAAACTGTGCCTTTATTAACCTGGGAAAGATGAAAAGTGGTTAAAAAGGACACCATCCTCTCTCGGACGACGAAAGCTTAAGGTTGCAGGACTCAGTGTGCCATAAACTTTGCATGCAATAAAATGCACCGGTTTTCAGTATATGACAAGATTTAATAAATGCGTAGACCAAGGTAAACATCATCATAATAAGGTTAAATACATTTTAACTGGTGAAGTTCAAGATCTGTCATCTTGCACATTCCCTCTTACTCCTTTGCAGCCAACTCGCCTGCTCTCGCCTTCTGTTGTCATAATCTGCCCTTTCTAGAATTTCATGGAAATTAGATTAGACGGTCTTTAACAAGATGTCTGTGAGATTTTACATGCTGCTATGGATATCTGTAACAATTCTCTTTTTATTGCTGAGTAATATTCCACTGTATAAGCATACCATAATTTTTAATGACTCTCATTTTTAAGCTGCAAATATGGTCTTTTCAGCCCAACAGTAGTGACTTTGGAGCCACTTCGGGTCTACAGATGGGATGTGCAGGACTTTTGCCTCCCACCCCCTTCTGGGAAGATCGGTTTCTTCTTGTCCTCTCTGGTCTTACTTTAGGCCTAATGAAGAGTGGAGCTAGCCTTTTGCTGCCTGTTTAATATGTTACAAAAAATTACTGCACACACAATATAAAGTAACACAAAGAGTTCCAACTAAAAAATAAAAATAAAAAGTATAGACAGTCCTGTCAATTCCACAAATTGATTTAGAGACTCAATAGACATTAAAAGTCCACAGATCCCTAACCACCTGCCCCTTTAAGAGGCCCATCTTTTTCTAGAACTCGTATTTTATTTTTCCTTTTATATAGACATTAATATATTTGTAGAATAATATGTTGCTCTTTTATTTTAAAATTTCAAAACATTAAAAATAATACATAAGTATGACTTTTTAAAAAAATCAAAGAAAAAGACTTTTTTCTTAGAGCGTCCACTGTGAACATGTTGGTGAGTATCTTCCTGGCATTTACAAGATCCAGTATGCACTGTGCGTATAACCGGGGGGCTGGAGAGATGGCTCAGAGGTTCAGAGCATGTACTGTTCTTCCAGAGGTTCCAAGTTCAATTCCAATCCCTCCAATCTACATCTGGAGGCTCATAGACAACTGTAACTCCAGCTCCAGGGGATCTGGCACCTTCTTCTGGTCTCCTCTGGTACCTGCACACATGTGGTACACACACACACACACACACACACACACACACACACACACACACATAAAAATAAAAGTAAACCTTTTTAAAAATTAAGAAATAAAGTGGCTGGAGAGATGGCTCAGTGGTTAAGAGCACTGGCTGCTCTTCCTGAGGACTTTGGCTTAATCCTCAGCATCCACATGGAAGCTTACAACTTCTCTTGTGACTCCAGTTCCAGGGGACCCGACACCCTCTTCTGGACTCTGAGGGAAGTGCTCCTATACATACGCAGGCAAAACACTAATATGCATAATATAACAACAACAACAACAACAATAATAATAAATACAAAAAACCTAAAATTAAAGTAAATCTAGGTTTCCATGCTCTTGACTTAGTCCAGTAACATGGCAATCTCCTTTGTCCCTGATACCTGGATTTATTTATTTGTGAGGTGTGTGTGTGTGCATGGGTGCACATGTGTACACCCTAGGGAATGATCTCTGGTTTCTTGCTTTATCGTTTTGTTTTTGTTTCTGTTTTTACTTTATTCCTTTGAGATCCAATGGGACTGTCACTGTGCTGGCAGCCAGTGTCTTTACCCACAGAGCCATCTCACTGGCTCTGACGAGTGGGTTTTACTGAGGGCTTCATGTCACCAACTTCTGATTCAAAAACTGTGTGAGTTTATCTGATTGGTGGAGCTCTGAATCCACATCTTCCTATAGAGAAATTGGGAACTTGAGCCCCTGGCATTTCAGGTTATATTGTGAAGGAAAGTCTGCCTTCTAAAAAGGGAGATCCCTTAACATAGGGGTACAGAATTTAGGGGCCCAAGAGGATGAAATTGCCCACTATTCTGCACCCTGCAAAACTCCAAACATCATGTTTCATCTGTTCCCTGTCTCTGCCTCTCTTTATTCCAGGTCCCTCATCCTCCTCTTGGGCTGTGAGAAGCTCCCTCTTTTCTTAGATGTACTGTGGAGGCAGATGCTAAGGGTTTAGGGATCTTCCCCCGCTTTCCACATGGGAGAAAGGCCGGAAACACACATGCCTGTCTCACCTGAGGGGTGTCTCACTCTGCATGGTGCCTGGTACCTGTTTGGGGCTGCAGAGAGGAGCGCTCTCCACTCTCATGTAGGCAGAGTTCCACCTTACGCTCATTGGTGTTAAATAGTGAATGACTTGTTAGTTCTTTTTAAAAATATTTATTATTTCATGATTTCATATCTGTCCATACAGATATATGTATTATGCTTTATTATAGTTCTCTCTTATCCTCACTAATAAGCCTTTTCCTTTCCACTAAACCATTTCTTCTTCCCAGTGACCTCTTTCCTGCTTTCATGGTGTGTGTGTGTGTGTGTGTGTGTGTGTGTGTGTGTGTGTGTGAGACTACACCACTGAAATATGACCCCCACTCCCAGCAACCATTACCATGGGGCATATAGGATCTCAGGGAGGGGTGGAACCTCATGATCCCCTTCCCCACACATGTTGGAATATTGATGAAGGTGATTCCTTCCTTCCTTCCTTCCTTCCTTCCTTCCTTCCTTCCTTCCTTC
>CABHPP010168436.1:0-15863 GCA_902168425.1 Peromyscus attwateri | reverse complement strand
TGTGTGTGTGTGTGTGTGTGTGTGTGTGTGTGTGTGTGTGTGTGTGTGTGTGTTTGTATGTATTTACTTTCATTGCATGTGCTTCATACCCCAGCCCCTCACTGGGGGATTCTAGGCAGGTGCTCTACCACTGAGCCACACCCCAGCCCCTCACTGGGGGATTCTAGACAGGTGCTCTACAACTGAGCCACACCTCCAGCCCGTCACTGGGGGATTCTAGGCAGGAGCTCTACCACTGAGCCACACCCCCAGCCCCTCACTAGGGGATTCCAGGCAGGTGTTCTACCACTGAGTCACACCCCAGCCCCTCACTGGGGGATTCAAGGCAGGCACATATCCATCCCCAAGAACTGTACTTTGCACTTGATGTACATTCACTTAATTCTCATCACCCAGAGAAAGTCGTCCATACCATCAAACTATGAAAGTTTGTATTTGAAATAAGTGGAGCATCACAAGATGCAGAGATCTTAGGTGACTTGCCTGGGGACAAACATCTAATTAGTGCTAGGTACAATACACCCATAGTCAAATGGCTCTGGCTCTGGCCTCATGTTTGTAGCTACTGTACCACAATGCACATGACAGACGTTGAGAAGGCTGTTCATTAAGTAATGTCATGATGGATGTGGTCATGCATGTCTATAATCTAGGCATATGGAAGGCTGAGGCAAGAGCACTGTGAAGACTATGTATTCAAGGCCTGTATATTCAAGACTTATGGGCTATGAACAAAGATCACTTCTTAAAAATCTGTATGTGTGTATGTGTGTGTGTGTGTGTGTGTGTGTGTGTGTGTGTGTGTGTGTGTACTACTTTTTGTTTCTTTGTGTTTTCTCAGTCCATTACTAGTAAGCCACACACACCCCCCCATGAGTCCCTCACTGAAGAATTCTAGGCAGGTGCTCTACCACTGAGCCATCCCCCTAGGTTGTTACTGGGAGATTCTAGGTAGGCTCTCTACCACCACAGCCAAGGTCTCATTCCTGTCACTGGGGGATTCTAAGCAAGAACCCTACTCATAGACCATGCCCCCAGTCCCTCACTGGGGGATTCTATGTAGGTGCTGTACCACTAATTATTTTTATAATCTTTACATTAAGAATGATTTACTAGCCGGACGGTGGTGGCACACACCTTTAATCCCAGCCCTCAGGAGACAGAGCCAGGTGGATCTCTGTGAGTTCGAGGCCAGCATGATCTACAGAGTGAGATCAAGAACAGGCTCCAAAAACTACACGGAGAAACTCTGTCTCAAAAAACAAATAAACAAACAAACAAACAAAACCCCAGAAGATTCACTAAAGAAAATAAAAATCATTTTCATAAGAAGTTAAGGTCAGGCCTGAGGAGATAGCTCAAGTGGTAAAGTCCTAACTTCACTCCTCAGATCTCATGTTTTTGGTTTTGCTTTTTTTAAAAAAAAAGTTGGACATATGCTTATAACCCCAGTGACTGGGGAGATAGAGACAGGAGGATCCCTGGGACTAGTTGGCCAGCTAGCCTAGTCTACTTGACAAGCTCCATAAGAGACCCTGTTTCCAAGAGAACATGGACAGTACCTGAGAAACGCCGTCTGAGGATGTCCACTGCCCACCACACGTACTGGCACACACGCTCATCAACCCATGAACATACCACTTTGCAAGAAGTTACGGTTCTAAGTTGGGAAGTATCCTGTGACTAAGGAACAGCTTCACGGAGACAGAGGCAAGAGCACACCTTGTTCATTTGCAGCTGGAAGGAGAATCAGGAGCTGGCAAGGATCCTTCTGATGAAGGCTTTGGCCTGACCCCTAGGAGCCACCACCGTAGACATGCATGTTGTGGCATGCATGTGTAACCCTGACACTGGAGTGATGGAAACAAGAGGATCCCGGGTTTGGTCTGTCCAGTCTAGCTAGCTGGTCATCTTGAGGCTCAATGAAATACCCTCTCTCAAAAAAAAGTAAGATGGGCATTAATAGAAGAAGATACCTAACATGGAACAGTGGCCTCCATAGGCAAGTGCGCACACATGTACCAGCATTCACACATACTAACACGCCACACCTTCCTCTAATTGCTTTCCAATATACAGCTTTGCCAGAAGTTACAAGGCTTCCGTCGTCCTGAAAAGTGGGGACATTATCAGATGCATCTGATGTCATCTGAAATATTCCCCATGTCATATTTTGAACGTTCGTGCCCTGGTGGGTGGCTCTGTTTTGAAAGGCTTTGGAGCCTTTAGGGAGTGGGATCAAGCTGGAGGATATAGGTCCCTGGGGAGATAATGTTTCAGGGCTTCTAGTCACCCACTTCTAGCCACCCAGGGTATTGAATGCCAAGGGCTCTGGTTGCCATTTCTGGTTGCCAAGGGCTCCTGTCCACAGATACATAAAACCACACACAGGCACAGAAAGAAAAATAAAATATATTAAAAAATAAGAATGAAATGTATGTCTAGACAGCTGTAGTCCCAGGCATAGGCCCAGAAACATGACTAATCCTTTGTATACACTCCAACCAAGAGTACTAGATGAGGTGTTGACTCAGGGAACATGTCTTCTAAATAAGGAAGGAGATTTGGTTAGTCACCATAGCACACATTGCATCTCGAGCTCTGGGTTCCCCTATGAGCAAAGCTGTGCTCTTTCAATATATCTCTGACTTTCTGTGCTCACCCAGGCTATCATCAGACCGTTCCCATTTATCTCAAAAGACGTTTTTATCCACCTTGAAGTTTTACCTGCGAGAACCTGGGGCCGCTGTGTTACAACATCCACCAAATTACGCATAGGGATGGTGAGCCTCTTGTCCTTGCACGGAAGTGGCTTAAAATACCACATTCCCCTTTGTAGACATTGGTTAAACTATCATCAAAACCAAGATGAAAATCAAGAATCTTCCCTCTCTAGTGGTTCGCGGCGGTTTTCCTCTTTTGTTCCGGGCTAAATCGCATGTGATTATGATTTCTTTGGCTTGACTCTTCTGTGTAACAGTTCATCAAATCAGCTTTTGTTCTAGGAATTTATTTTGTCAGCTAATTGGTCCTCCCAGGCTCAGAGGCACTAAGCTGCCCACCAAAGGGCCTTTTTCTTTATATTAATATAGCACCTTTCTCTAGAGAGGGCTTAGCATGTGCAAATAGCAACGAATTATTCACTGAAGGTATTTTTGCAGAATTCAAAAGCTGAAAATTGTTTTAAAAAAATTAGAATCTGCAACAGTTTCTTAAATAATTATTGTCCAGGAAGAACTTATACCTAGATGATATTCTAATTCTGATTTGACCAATCAAGAGGTCGTGTTGTGGGAGGGTTCATAAAAGGTGTGTTGAGGAAGATAAATAGAATTGATTAGGAACCAGGGATTGGGAGGCAGCTCAGTCAGTAGCTTGCTATTCGAGCATGAGTACCTCAGTTCCATTTCCAAAATGATCCAGGTATGGGAGGGTATGCTTGTAATTATAGAGCTGGGGATTGGGGGCCTGCTGTGATCAGTAGGCCTCAGGTATAAGTGAGATACCTTGTCTCAACAATCAAGGTGGGGAGGTAACGAGGAAAGACACTAGAGGATGACCTCTGTCCTCCATATGTCTCCATATGTGTATGTACACATGCATACATACAGAGAGAGACAGAGACAGAGAGACAGAGAACAGACTGATAGTATCATCTATATGGGCAAGTTGTTCTGTAGTTAGGACCAATCAAGAAAACACACAGGCATTTATTGTACATAGAGAATAAGTCCCTAACTTTCTATTGGCCTCTTCAACGTTGAATCAATCCTCCCAAGACTATCTATCTATGTATCTATCTATCTATCTATCTACCTACCTACTTATCATATATGCATCTACGTATCTATCATATATGCACCTACATACCTATATCTTTATGACTATTTCTTGTATTTTGGGTTGTGAGCCTAGCCTTTAACAACTAAGCCATCTCTCCAGCCCTCTTTATTACTATTTCTCTCTCTCTCTCTCTCTCTCTCTCTCTCTCTCTCTCTCTCTCTCTCTCTCATCTTAGTTAACTCTGTTGGCTCACAGTGAACTTGCCCAAAACAAATCCTGGTGCTATGATTATACACTAATGTGTGTTGTTCTTACTATTGTATCTATCCAGTAAACTAAATTTTATACCCAGCACATCCAACCTGCAGCCCATAGGCCACATCCATCCTGGAATAGTTATGAATGTGGTCCAACACAATTGTGGGGCACAATATCCTATTGCAATGTCCAGATGGTTAGACCTCTGAGTAACTCAATAAAAGGGATCTTCCTTGTGTTCACAAGCCTCGATTCCCAGAGCCCCAAATCAGAGCCTAAATACGATAGGAAATCAATCCTCTGTTTACTGTGTGTCCTATTCCGCTTTGACTAACAACTTGACACAGCCTAGAGGCATCTGACAGGAGAATTATCTAGATCCTATTGCCCTGTGGGTACCTTTGTGACTTGATTATTAATTGACGTAAGAAGACCCACCCCATTGTGAGTGACACTGTCTTCTGGGTGGGGGGTCCTGTGCTGTATAAGAAAGTGAGGTAAGCATTAGCCTACAAGCAAGCCCGCAAGAAGCATTCCTTCATGGTTCCTGCTTCAAGTTCCTTGCTTGAGTTCCTGCCCTGACTTCCTTCTGGTTAAAGTGCTTTATCACAACAAGAAGAGGGAAAACAGAGCACTCTGCTCTTCCCACGTTATTAAAGGCATGCTGGCTGAAGACCTTGGGCCTGGAACATCTACCTGTTGCAGTGGTTTCTCATCTACACTGTGCGATGTGTCTACCTGAACCTTGACCTGCTTTGTTTCTTCTGACTTCCTTTTATCTCCCTTCCTTCCTTCCTTTCCTTCCCTTCCCTTACAAGCAGCACTAATAATCTTCTTGTTTGGAATCCCTCCTGAAAACGTCCCCGGTAGACATATCAACTGTGCCAAATCAATGGGATGGACAAGAAGACCCACACCACCAGAAACAAGGGTTGGAGAGAAGACACCATTAATTTGCTTGCTTGTCCCAGAGCTGAACAGCTCAGCTCTGTCCCCTTCTAATCAAATGATTGGGGGCAGGGGTCACTGGTTATTTAGGGAGATGGAGGGTTATTGAGGAAGTGTTTGGGTTTTAGGTTTTTTGGTTTTGTTTTGGTTTTTTTTTTTTTTTGAAACAGTATCTCACAAAGTTGCCCAAGCGAGCCTTGAACATGTGAGCCTCCTGCCTCAGCCTCCAGAGTAGCTGGGATGACAAGCCAATGCCACCAGGCTTAGGTGATCACTAAATGTTCATAAGTATTAAGTTTCACTCGTGACCTATATTGAAAGGTGAGACAGAATGATATGATGGTTAACTTCAACTATCACTTTGACTGTATTCATTATTTTTCTGTTGCTGGGATAAAAACCCCATAACCAAAGCAATTTATAAAGGTGATTTGGGCTTACAGTTCCTGAGGGATGAGAGTCTATTATGGTGAGGAGGGCACAGCAGCAATCCTGGTAGCTAAGAGCTCACATCTCAACCATAAGCATGAAGCAGAGCGGACACAGAATGAAAGTGGTATGAGATTTTAACTCTCAAAACCCATCCCTAGTGATGTACTTCCTCCAGCAAGACCATACCTCCTAAACTTTCCCAAACAATAGCACTGAGAGGGGACCAAGTATTCAAATGTCTGAGTCTCTGGGGCACATTCTTATTCAAACCACTACATTGACACAAGCTAGAGGCACTTGGGGAAGGAGTCTGGATAAAGGATTGTTTAGATCAGGTTGTCCTGCGGGCATGTCTGTGCAGGGTTTGTCTTGACTGTTAATTGATGTGGGAAGACCCAGCCCACTGTGGGCAGCACCATTCCCCAGTTAGGTAGCCCTAAAATTGGATGATAGTAGAGAAAGCAAGTTGAGTGCCAAATATGCATTCATTCATTCATTTCTCTGCTCTTTACTGTGATGTGATGTAACCAATTGTCTCAAGTTCCTGCCTCTGTGGCTTCCTTACCATGGTGAACTGTAACATTGAACTGTAAACTAAAATAAACTCTAAGTTGCTTTTTTCAAGGTTTTGTTGCTTGGTTGGTTTTGTTTTGCTTGTTTGTTTGCTTGTTTGTTTGTTTGTTTTACCACAGCAACAGAAATTAAACTAGAGTAGCTGGGTTCTACTTGTTTTTCTCAATAAAGAATATCTAGAGAGTTTTTTAGAGAAACAGCATTCAGAACCAAACAATCAGATGATGTAAGAATTATATTACAGATATTGTAAGTGTATTATTGAGCTTATTACAAAAAGAAGAAGAAGGAACGAAAGAAAGAAAATCCTCAAGGGCAAATTTTTTTTAATTGGTTTTTCACACCAGGCTTCTAAGAAAACACTGAAGTTGGGTTGCCTTGGGAAAAATGCTGATTCAAAGAATACAGAAGTTTGGAGATTAATATTCAAACCTAAGGGAATAGACTTGACCTGGAATACATACAAATCAAAAGTCAACCTAAAAATTCTGTGCATAACAGTCTATCGCAAGGATCATATTGTAAGTAAAATAGAAGGCCAGGAAGTAAAAGGAAATCATGATTCCTTCTGAGTAATGTTCATTACAGTTCTCTAGAGCACGTGGGATATTTACCAAAATAGGTATGCACCTGAACACACACAAAAAAAAATTCTCAAGATATTTTTCAAGATTCAGACATCATGCAAATTCTCCTATCTTAGGACAATTAAGAAGCATTCAATTTTAAATTTTACTTTAGGGTTGATGATGTAGTTCAGTGGTAGAGCACCTGCCTACTGAGGGCCTGGAAGCATGTCTCAGAGGTAGAACATCTGTCTAGAATCCAGCAATGAGGGACAGGGGTTGCCTCAAGAGTAGAATGCATGTTTATGATCTCCCAGTGAGGGGCTGAGGACATAGCTCAGTGGTAGAACACCTGCCTAGAATCCCCCAGTGAGGAGCTGGGGGTGTGTGTGGCTCAGTGGTAGAGCACCTGCCTAGAATCCCCCAGTGAGGGGCTGGAGGTGTGGCTCGGTGGTAGAATGCCTTTTAGTGAAGAATCCTTTAGTGAAAGAGCTAAGAATGTTGCTCAGTATGGAGCACCTGCCTAGCATGCATTAGGTTCTAGGTTCACTCCTCAGTATCACTATTCACACACACACATGCACACGCACATGCACACATGCACACACACAGCACACGTCAAGGCAATGACCTTATATTTGATCCCAGGAGCTCTTTCTTCTGTGTGCGTGTTCTGTAAACAAGAAAGCCTTGAGGATTTCTTCCTCTATGTAGCATTTTCGCCTCCATGACTACTGTATCATTCTTCTCAGATGCCTCAGCTTCATCCTATAACATCTACCTCCAAACAAAACCGTTCCTTCTGTTTCCATATTTCCTGTCTCTGCCTTCCCTGAACTGGGATTACAGGCATGTTCTCACCGTGCCCATCTTCCTATGAGGTTGCTGGGAATCCCAACTCACGTCTTCATGTTTGTGAGCCGTTTCCATGACCCGGATTTGTTCTTACCTGCCTTGGTGTCCCTCTCTCCCCTCTTTGGGCCAGCCTGCCCTCAGATGAGAGGTTCTCTTCCTCCTACCCATGTGTAGTCTCTCCACATTTTCCTCACCTTCCATTCTTCTTCCCAGAGGCCTTTCCTGGCTCAGAAGATTGGAAACTATTTTTAAACTGATTCTATTTCTCCAGGAATTGACAAATCCCAGAACTGATGCATTTTCTGTTCACATAACAGCCCCTAAAATTCCTTCTCACTGCCTGTCTTTTTCCATCTCAAATAAGCAGACCTGGCAAAAAGGAAACAGGCTGTTTGTTGTTGCTGTTGACTTCCTGTCTTAAATGCTCCATTTGGGATAATCCCATGATGTTGTTCCCTAAACTCATTCTAAGAAAAATGCATGTGGTTTGTGTAAAGTGCTCACACCTACAGACCACTTAGACTGTTTTTAGACCAACTCTGTCAGCTCCCAGTGCTTTACCTATTATCTGTGTTTCTAAGGTATGTGTCCTAGGAATGTGCAAAACAAAAAACAGAACAATGCATGATATTTGAATACACTCTGTCTATCACCTAGATACTAGAGGGACTTTGAACAAGCAATGTCCCTCTTTTGGAGCTTCTCTCTCTCTCTCTCTCTCTCTCTCTCTCTCTTTCTGTCTCTCTCTCTCTCTCTGAGTGTGTGTGTGTGTGTGTGTGTGTGTGTGTGTGTGTGTGTGTCTGCTGTCATTCTTCAGGCATCTTTCCTCGGGCACTTTTCTTGTTGAGAGATGGTGTCTCACTGGACCCAGGCTCACCAATTAGACTAGGCTGGCTGGCCAATGAGCCCTAGAGGTCTATACATCTCTGTCTCCCCTGTGCTGGGATTACAATAGTACCACCAAACACAACCTTTTTTTTTTTTATCGTGGATCCTGAGGATCAAACTCAGGTCTCCAGTCTTGCAAGGCAAACATTTTACTAACTGAGCATTTTCTCCATCCCTGAAGATAGCTTTCTAAAAAACCCAAAGTGTCTAGCCCTGCCAAATCCAAATTCCCATGAATCAAAGCACAAAGTAACTCATCTCTCTCCTACTCCCTCTCTCCCCTGCAGAACTTCTTGCCTGAACAATGCAGAACCCTCAGAAAGGTAAACAAAAAAAAACAAAACAAAAAAAATCTTCTCTGCACAGACTGACCTCCACCTGACGTGAATTATCCAGAGATGATTTCTGAAGCCTTTACAAAGGAAAATGGGCCGTATCCCAAACCTCTAACTAGTCCTGATTACAGCTAGCACCTCCCCAACCTTACAAGGCTGATGTAGTTGGGATCTAAGGGATTGACTTCGGCTTCCTCTTAGCCAACTAAGATGCTTATCAGAGCCCCATACAGGCTTCCGCTAGACATTCCGGCTTGGCTCCTTTTCCTGGAGAACCACCTTGGTTTTCATAGGGAATGTCCCTCAAGACTCAGGAGTTGAAGGCTTGCTCTCCAGTATGACATTCAGAAGCAGATGTATATATACTAAGGGATGTGAGGGTTGACTTTAAATGGGGACTTGCCACAACCCAGAATCGCCTGAGAAGGGTGCCTCCATTGAGGAATTGTCTAGGCCAGGTTGATGTATGAGCATGTCTGTGGGGTTTAGTCTTGATTGCTAATTGAAGTAGAAAGACTCTCCCCAAATGTGGGCAGCACTATTTCATGGGCTGAGCCTTGAACTGTGTAGAACCGAAGAAAGGTAGCTGAGCCTAAGCAGCGGGCAGCAAACAAGGGTTCGTGTATTTATTCTCTCTGCTCTAACTGTGGGTGTGATGTTTTGAGTTCCTGCCTTGACTTCCCCACAACAATGACCTGGAACCTAGAACTATGAGCCAAAGAAAACCCCACCTCTCTCCTCAGTTGCTTTTGGTCAGGTTATTTTATCACAGCCACAGGGTGAGATTAGGACAAGGCTCTGACCTGATCAATGGGTTAATCCAAACTCCAACGGGCTATTGGGAAGTGGAGGAAGCTAGGAGAGATATGGTTTAGTCAGAGGGCAATTGGTGTGTCTCCTGTGCCCCAGGAGGCCTCTGATGCCGGACTGCTATAAGGCGACCAGCTTCCTCGGCCACGAAGCCTCACAGCCTCACCACAGCTCCAAAATAATGAATCCAGTCAACCATGAACTCCAATGTCTGAAACTGTGAACAAAAAAAATAGCTCTTCTTCCTTTAAGCCGTTTTCCCCGGGCATTTCGTCACAAGAAAAGTAACAGACATGGAATCTTTATGTGCGGTAATAATGCCAGGCAAGGTCACATTTCCTCTCTGTGTCAGCAATATCACCTAGCTGACCTGCAGCGAACAGGCCTCGTCACACACATGCTGTGAAGTCACATCCCTCTGGCCGGGCACTTCTCCCAATGGGCTGATTAAATCTGACCTGCTTAGCCTCTTGTTTATATATTTTATGACACTGGGCTACACGCTCACTAGGTTCACAGCTCCATCCGGTCCATTTATGTTACAAACCTCTTTGTACATGTCCATGAAAATCATAGATGAAAAGGAAAAAGGAATATCAAAAGACAAGAGCAACGCTCGGAGCATGTCTCTGGACACTTCTCCCAGGAGCAACTTTGCTTTGCAATCAGTCCCTTCAAAAGAGAAGCTGTTTAATCAAGAATTATTCCCTTCTGTTGTCCTTTTTTTTTTTTCCCCTGCCAAACACTGTGTTAAAGTTCAGAGTTCTGGATGAAACTAATCCTGAAAAACTGGTTCCTAGGGAAGCTGCGCTGGCTGACAGTATATGGCTGTTTTCCCGGATGCTCGTACACTTGCTAGCCCTTCAAACATTCAAGGGGGGCATTCTTAAATGTTTTTGATGTGTGTGTGTTGGGTGTGGGCTGATTGGTTATTGTGGGTGTGTGCACATGAGGGTATGGAGGCTTGTGTCCACATCTCTCCTTGTTCACTCTCTCTCTACCTTCATTTGGTAACTTTTTTTTAATCATTGTATAATGTGCTGGAACCATGATGACATGACTGAATGGAGTGTCTTTCTGTGGTTCTCCTTCTCCCCCAAAGGCTCTGTTGCTCTTTCATGTCCCATGAGTCTCTTTGCCTACTCTCTGTTCTTCCTCATCACCCTCTCTCCATCCCACCAGCCTAAATGCCCATCAATGGATGAACGGATAATGAAAACGTGAGCCATACGGACACCGGAATATTATTCATCTATAAAGAAAAAGGAAATCAAGAAGTTTGCAAGGAAATAGATGGATCTGGAAAACACAGTATTAAGTGAGGTGGATGTAGTCAATGGCGACTGGAAGGAAAGTCACACCATACAACAAAACTCACCTGGGAGGTTTTCTGGGAGAAGGGAAGAGAAAGAGGGTGCAGAGATCAGCCCCTGGGGATCCCGGGGAAGCAGCAGAGAAAGAGAGAGGGGGAAATGGGAGGAGCTTGCCTTTTTAAGGGAGGAGTTTGCCTTTTTAAGGAGGTGTAGCGCATGTGCACAGGGAGTGCTTTTAGTGGCTGCAGCTGAGGACCCTGAGGGCAGGCCAGTGTAATGCCTGAGTACTAACAGGCACATGCACACAGGGAGTGGTTGTAACTGACGATGTATCCTGCCAGGTCCAAGGGCAGGCCTGTGAAGATGCCTGAATATTAACAGAGGTGACCCAAACTCAGAAAGAAAAATGTCACCTGTTCTTCCTTATATGGCCGATTTCAGCATATAACTTCACATGTATCATTGGAAATGGGTGTAAGTGTGGTAGAGTCAGCCTCTCTCTCTCTCTCTCTCTCTCTCTCTCTCTCTCTCTCTCTCTCTCTCTCTCTCTCTCTCTTACTGAGCCTGAAGCTCATCCATTCAGCTAAGCTGCCTGACCAGGAAGCTTCATGGCTCCTCCATCTCCACACTCCCAGTACTGGGGTTACAGGACCCTGCCACCACCCTCAGCTTTTTACCTGGATCCTGGGGATCTGAACTCGGGCCCTCACGTTTGCACAGCAAGTTCTTTGCTAACTAAGCCATCTCCCAGCCCCTCTTCTTCTTTTCAACACAAGGTATGCAGCCCAGGTTAGTCTTGAACACTCAACCTCCTAGCTCTGGGTTTAGAGCCATGAATCACCACATGAAGGTTGGAGATGTTTCCAAGCCAAGATGTTACCTTCTTTCCAGGTAAGAAATACAAACTCTAGCTGCTTTTCCCCAAGTTTCCAAACCGTGTTTCTTCTTTGTAATTCATCAAGACCACCCATTACAATGGCTATATCTAATTTGTCATGGAGTACAATTTATACCATCCCAGAATACCACAAAGGTCTGTTTCATCATGAATAAAATGGCAATTATCACATCAGTGCTCATTATGGTAGTGCCATAATTGAATGACACTATAAACTAAAAGAACCAATATTTAACACGTAGTAAAGATTTTTAAAACAGACTGTTTTCTGTTAGGGCTGTGTCTCCTTACGTAGTCCAGGCTGGCCACCAAATGGAGATCCTCCTGCCTCAGCCTTGGGATTACAGGCAGGCACACCACCTACCTGCTAAGAGCGCTTTGAGTTTTCTTGGTTGGTTTCACTCTAGGAGATGAGCCCAACTCTCAAGCTTCAAGTGTTTCAATGAGTCTCAAGTGGCCATGCATTTGAAAGCTGATCCAGTGATGATACTGCGGCCATCTGAAAAGCAGGCGTGAGTCACCGGCTCTTATCTGAGGCTCTTATCTGAAGCTTCAGGAACGCAGAAACCGGAAGTAGGAAGCACTCCTGACAATTATTTTCCACCGAGATTTGCCTGCGTGGTTCCTTTTCTTATTCTCTGCCAAGAGTGACCCCAGAACAATGGAACCCATTCAGCCGGTCTACCACCCATGCCACTAGGCTTCCTGAATAAATAAGCAATGAAGAGCTAGTTGCCCTGCTCCCCTTGTTTTAATCATAACGAAGCTTTCCACAAGACTCTCAGGACGCTCCTCAATTTGATTATGATGGCAGTGACATTCAAGCGGCTCCTATTTTACATGCGGCGCTGAGGGAAGTGCTTGTCTGATCTTACTCTTCACGAGACAAAGCAGACACTTACCAGTTACAACTGCTGAGGAAAGGCTGGCGGGATCCTAGAGAGCCTAGGCTAATGGTGCCTCTGCTGACCAGCGCATCGGGTGTCCCTTGCAGAGATGGACCCCTGAAACCTGAGTGAAACTGTAACCTGCTCTCCCCGCAGAGGACTGTGATGTCAACAATTTGCCCCTTGCATTTGTGTGGTGATAAACTCCATGAGGAGAGAAGTGTGCTACCGGGAAATCAGGACACGGAGTTTTCTGGGTTCTTTTAAACTTCTTTGTTGTTTGAAAATTTCAGACATGAACATAATGTGTTTTGAACAAAGCCACCTTCTTTACTCTCCCCTCTCATTCCCCCCATCTCTCCCCCACCATTTTTTACTCCCACCTTGCTCTTCTAAAAAAAAATAAATAATAATAATAATAATAATAATAAAAATCTGAGTCCATGTATTGCCACCTGTGTGCACATCGGTGGAGGACCATACACTGGAGTATCCCTGAAGAAGACTTGAGTCCCTCTACCCAGCAGCCATCAGTGACCAATGGCTCCTCAGTTAGGGGTAGGATTTCATGAGTCCCTCCCATAGCTGGACTGGGGTTTTGGGCTGTCTTAATCTTTCACGGGTCTTAAGTACATAGTCTTAGCCACTGTGAGTTGGTGTAGGCGATGGTCCTGTCATATCCAGCAAATGCTGTCATTTTCTGCTACCTCTGGCTCTACCAATCTTTCAGCCACCTCTTGGTCAATGACTTCTTAGTTTGGGGAGGAGGAAATAAGGTACCGATGTCTCATTTAGAGCTGAACACTCCAGTCTCGTCTTCTTTGCCTGTTGACCAGTTCCGGGTCTCTGTGCTAGTTGTCATCCACTACAAGGAGAAGCCTCTCTGATGAAGGTTGAGTGAGGCACTAACCTATGGCATAAAAATAAATACTGAGGAGGCAGTTTATTACTATGTCCATTTAGCAGAACAATAGCATTCGGCTCTCCCTTAGGACCAATGACCTGGCTAGTCTGTTGGTCCAGTTAATGGTACCAAGAGTTCATGAGCTCTATTTTATAGAGCAGGATTTAACTCTAACCAGAGAAATGTCACTGGGTTTGTTTGTTTGTTTGTTTGTTTGTTTAAAGCTGTTGATGTTTTGGGTGTGAAATATCCCCCACAGGTCCATGCTTTTGAACAGTTGGTCTTCAACAGATGGCCCTGTTTGGGTACCTTGAGGAACCTCCAGGAGTGAGGTCTGGCTGGAAGAAGTAGGTTGTCAAGGGATGGGCCTTGAGGGTTATAGTCCAGCCCCACTTCTAGCCTGATTAACTGTTGTCTGGGCCTCAAAGACAGTGGTTCTCAACCTGTGGGTCATAACCCCCTTGGGTCAGATCTCCTGCATATCAGATATTGATATTGCAGTTCATAACAGTAGCAAAATGACAGGAAGTAGCAATGAAAATAATCTTTATGGTTGTGGGGGGGGGGGGTCACCAGAACATGAGGAACCATATTAGAGGGCTGAAGCATTACGAAGGTTGAGAACCAGTGCTCTAAGAGAAGGAATCCTTGTTGCATGCTCAGCCATGAGAAATTGAAATCCTCTCAAATCATGACCTCTATCCCAGGCCTCCTTCCCTTAAGTTGTTACTCTCAGGTATTCCATTCTAGTGATAAAATAATAATAATAATAATAATAATAATAATAATAATAATAATACAAAGGCACACTGTCACTGTGATTATTTATATTGAAACAAGGAAATAAAAAAGGAAGCCAGGCCTACTGGTAAAGATCTATAATCTCAGCTCTTGGGAAGCTGAGGTCAAGGCCAACCTAGGCAATTTAGTGAAACTATGTCTCAAAATAAAAATGAAAAAAAAAATTTAAAGGGAGCTGGGAAGATAGCTCTGGGGTAGAGCAGAGCTAGAATGTGTCAGTGAGGGGCTGAGGGCATGGCTTAGCCTTAGATCACTTACCTAGCATCAAGGAGGTCATGAAAGAGATGTTATAAACAATGTAAACGAATGCACTTGATTCCAGTCTGGGGCCATGCTGGAAATGATCTAAACCCAAAGTGACACTGGACTTTCTTCCAGGCTAACCTACTCAAATCTTAAGGCTGTGAGAGAGATGGAGATCTCAGAGACAAATGAAACAAAAGTAAAACAAGTGTCCTGGGATGTGTCACTGTGAGGACTAACATTTCAGGAGCATGGAGGTTTGGTGCTATAGAAAGGTCAACTTTAAGTAGAAAGGTCAACTAATAAAGGACTCTGGTCTACTCAGCATTAATAATTCCTGCTAAAATCTCCTCTGCATCTCTTAAGGAAAGCTAAGATGTTGAGTGCGGTTGTGAACACTGGTATTCCCAGCCAAGCAAGAGGATCACACACTTGAGTATAGTCTAGTGTGATGGTTAGTTTTAAATGTCAACTTGCCACAACCTAGGAATCACCTGGGAAGAGAGTCTCAATTGGGGAATTAATTAGACCAGGCTGGCCTGTAGACGTGTTCATGGGGGATTACCTTGACTTTCAATTGACCCAGACCACTGTGGGTAGCACCATTCCCTAGGCTGGTCCTTGAAGTATATAAGAGTAAAGAAAGCTAGCTGAGCAAGCTAACAAGTAGCATGGGTGCATTCATTTCTTTTTGCTCTTGACTATGGATGCGATGTAGCCAGATGTCTCAAACTGTTGCCTCTGTGAGCAGAATTCCCTGAAATAATGGGATATAACCTGGAATTGTAAGACAAATACACCCATTTTCCTCGGTTGCTTTTTGCCAATGACACTAGAATACCTGGGCTACAAAGCAAGACATGGCCTCAAAAGGGGGGAAAAAGCTCCTAAATTGGGCTTTGATCTGTTTATGTACTAAGTTGAATTCAAAGTACAGAGACAGCTGTAGGCCAATAACCCCCTGTTTATTTAGCTAACACACACCCCACATTCAAATCTTGCTAAATGAATGTGAACACTCCAAGCACAGATCATGGGACATTACAGGAGTTCAAAAAAGGTTTACTTCCTTTTTTTACTGAAGATCAACCCTCATCCTATACGATGCAATAATCCCTAATTTCAAGGAATTTACCATCATTTAAAGAAGGGAATAGAACAGATAACAAGTAAACAAGTTTCAATAGCTCAATATGTATATTCAAGAAATACCCAAGAAGCTCAAGAGGTAGCTCAGCAGTAGCCTGCCTACAGTCCTCCAGTGAGGGTCTGGGAGCAAGGCTCAGCTGTAGAGCAGCTACCAGCAATCGTCCAGTAGCTAGGGGTGTGGCTTAGTAGTGGAGCACTTTCCTAGCATCCCTCAATGAGG
>CABHPP010168433.1:0-15866 GCA_902168425.1 Peromyscus attwateri | reverse complement strand
TGTGTGTGTGTGTGTGTGTGTGTGTGTGTGTGTGTGTGTGTGTGTGTGTGTGTTTGTATGTATTTACTTTCATTGCATGTGCTTCATACCCCAGCCCCTCACTGGGGGATTCTAGGCAGGTGCTCTACCACTGAGCCACACCCCAGCCCCTCACTGGGGGATTCTAGACAGGTGCTCTACAACTGAGCCACACCTCCAGCCCCTCACTGGGGGATTCTAGGCAGGAGCTCTACCACTGAGCCACACCCCCAGCCCCTCACTAGGGGATTCCAGGCAGGTGTTCTACCACTGAGTCACACCCCAGCCCCTCACTGGGGGATTCAAGGCAGGCACATATCCATCCCCAAGAACTGTACTTTGCACTTGATGTACATTCACTTAATTCTCATCACCCAGAGAAAGTCGTCCATACCATCAAACTATGAAAGTTTGTATTTGAAATAAGTGGAGCATCACAAGATGCAGAGATCTTAGGTGACTTGCCTGGGGACAAACATTTAATTAGTGCTAGGTACAATACACCCATAGTCAAATGGCTCTGGCTCTGGCCTCATGTTTGTAGCTACTGTACCACAATGCACATGACAGACGTTGAGAAGGCTGTTCATTAAGTAATGTCATGATGGATGTGGTCATGCATGTCTATAATCTAGGCATATGGAAGGCTGAGGCAAGAGCACTGTGAAGACTATGTATTCAAGGCCTGTATATTCAAGACTTATGGGCTATGAACAAAGATCACTTCTTAAAAATCTGTATGTGTGTGTGTGTGTGTGTGTGTGTGTGTGTGTGTGTGTGTGTGTACTACTTTTTGTTTCTTTGTGTTTTCTCAGTCCATTACTAGTAAGCCACACACACCCCCCCATGAGTCCCTCACTGAAGAATTCTAGGCAGGTGCTCTACCACTGAGCCATCCCCCTAGGTTGTTACTGGGAGATTCTAGGTAGGCTCTCTACCACCACAGCCAAGGTCTCATTCCTGTCACTGGGGGATTCTAAGCAAGAACCCTACTCATAGACCATGCCCCCAGTCCCTCACTGGGGGATTCTATGTAGGTGCTGTACCACTAATTATTTTTATAATCTTTACATTAAGAATGATTTACTAGCCGGACGGTGGTGGCACACACCTTTAATCCCAGCCCTCAGGAGACAGAGCCAGGTGGATCTCTGTGAGTTCGAGGCCAGCATGATCTACAGAGTGAGATCAAGAACAGGCTCCAAAAACTACACGGAGAAACTCTGTCTCAAAAAACAAATAAACAAACAAACAAACAAAACCCCAGAAGATTCACTAAAGAAAATAAAAATCATTTTCATAAGAAGTTAAGGTCAGGCCTGAGGAGATAGCTCAAGTGGTAAAGTCCTAACTTCACTCCTCAGATCTCATGTTTTTGGTTTTGCTTTTTTTAAAAAAAAAGTTGGACATATGCTTATAACCCCAGTGACTGGGGAGATAGAGACAGGAGGATCCCTGGGACTAGTTGGCCAGCTAGCCTAGTCTACTTGACAAGCTCCATAAGAGACCCTGTTTCCAAGAGAACATGGACAGTACCTGAGAAATGCCGTCTGAGGATGTCCACTGCCCACCACACGTACTGGCACACACGCTCATCAACCCATGAACATACCACTTTGCAAGAAGTTACGGTTCTAAGTTGGGAAGTATCCTGTGACTAAGGAACAGCTTCACGGAGACAGAGGCAAGAGCACACCTTGTTCATTTGCAGCTGGAAGGAGAATCAGGAGCTGGCAAGGATCCTTCTGATGAAGGCTTTGGCCTGACCCCTAGGAGCCACCACCGTAGACATGCATGTTGTGGCATGCATGTGTAACCCTGACACTGGAGTGATGGAAACAAGAGGATCCCGGGTTTGGTCTGTCCAGTCTAGCTAGCTGGTCATCTTGAGGCTCAATGAAATACCCTCTCTCAAAAAAAAGTAAGATGGGCATTAATAGAAGAAGATACCTAACATGGAACAGTGGCCTCCATAGGCAAGTGCGCACACATGTACCAGCATTCACACATACTAACACGCCACACCTTCCTCTAATTGCTTTCCAATATACAGCTTTGCCAGAAGTTACAAGGCTTCCGTCGTCCTGAAAAGTGGGGACATTATCAGATGCATCTGATGTCATCTGAAATATTCCCCATGTCATATTTTGAACGTTCGTGCCCTGGTGGGTGGCTCTGTTTTGAAAGGCTTTGGAGCCTTTAGGGAGTGGGATCAAGCTGGAGGATATAGGTCCCTGGGGAGATAATGTTTCAGGGCTTCTAGTCACCCACTTCTAGCCACCCAGGGTATTGAATGCCAAGGGCTCTGGTTGCCATTTCTGGTTGCCAAGGGCTCCTGTCCACAGATACATAAAACCACACACAGGCACAGAAAGAAAAATAAAATATATTAAAAAATAAGAATGAAATGTATGTCTAGACAGCTGTAGTCCCAGGCATAGGCCCAGAAACATGACTAATCCTTTGTATACACTCCAACCAAGAGTACTAGATGAGGTGTTGACTCAGGGAACATGTCTTCTAAATAAGGAAGGAGATTTGGTTAGTCACCATAGCACACATTGCATCTCGAGCTCTGGGTTCCCCTATGAGCAAAGCTGTGCTCTTTCAATATATCTCTGACTTTCTGTGCTCACCCAGGCTATCATCAGACCGTTCCCATTTATCTCAAAAGACGTTTTTATCCACCTTGAAGTTTTACCTGCGAGAACCTGGGGCCGCTGTGTTACAACATCCACCAAATTACGCATAGGGATGGTGAGCCTCTTGTCCTTGCACGGAAGTGGCTTAAAATACCACATTCCCCTTTGTAGACATTGGTTAAACTATCATCAAAACCAAGATGAAAATCAAGAATCTTCCCTCTCTAGTGGTTCGCGGCGGTTTTCCTCTTTTGTTCCGGGCTAAATCGCATGTGATTATGATTTCTTTGGCTTGACTCTTCTGTGTAACAGTTCATCAAATCAGCTTTTGTTCTAGGAATTTATTTTGTCAGCTAATTGGTCCTCCCAGGCTCAGAGGCACTAAGCTGCCCACCAAAGGGCCTTTTTCTTTATATTAATATAGCACCTTTCTCTAGAGAGGGCTTAGCATGTGCAAATAGCAACGAATTATTCATTGAAGGTATTTTTGCAGAATTCAAAAGCTGAAAATTGTTTTAAAAAAATTAGAATCTGCAACAGTTTCTTAAATAATTATTGTCCAGGAAGAACTTATACCTAGATGATATTCTAATTCTGATTTGACCAATCAAGAGGTCGTGTTGTGGGAGGGTTCATAAAAGGTGTGTTGAGGAAGATAAATAGAATTGATTAGGAACCAGGGATTGGGAGGCAGCTCAGTCAGTAGCTTGCTATTCGAGCATGAGTACCTCAGTTCCATTTCCAAAATGATCCAGGTATGGGAGGGTATGCTTGTAATTATAGAGCTGGGGATTGGGGGCCTGCTGTGATCAGTAGGCCTCAGGTATAAGTGAGATACCTTGTCTCAACAATCAAGGTGGGGAGGTAACGAGGAAAGACACTAGAGGATGACCTCTGTCCTCCATATGTCTCCATATGTGTATGTACACATGCATACATACAGAGAGAGACAGAGACAGAGAGACAGAGAACAGACTGATAGTATCATCTATATGGGCAAGTTGTTCTGTAGTTAGGACCAATCAAGAAAACACACAGGCATTTATTGTACATAGAGAATAAGTCCCTAACTTTCTATTGGCCTCTTCAACGTTGAATCAATCCTCCCAAGACTATCTATCTATGTATCTATCTATCTATCTATCTATCTATCTACCTACCTACTTATCATATATGCATCTACGTATCTATCATATATGCACCTACATACCTATATCTTTATGACTATTTCTTGTATTTTGGGTTGTGAGTCTAGCCTTTAACAACTAAGCCATCTCTCCAGCCCTCTTTATTACTATTTCTCTCTCTCTCTCTCTCTCTCTCTCTCTCTCTCTCTCTCTCTCTCTCTCTCATCTTAGTTAACTCTGTTGGCTCACAGTGAACTTGCCCAAAACAAATCCTGGTGCTATGATTATACACTAATGTGTGTTGTTCTTACTATTGTATCTATCCAGTAAACTAAATTTTATACCCAGCACATCCAACCTGCAGCCCATAGGCCACATCCATCCTGGAATAGTTATGAATGTGGTCCAACACAATTGTGGGGCACAATATCCTATTGCAATGTCCAGATGATTAGACCTCTGAGTAACTCAATAAAAGGGATCTTCCTTGTGTTCACAAGCCTCGATTCCCAGAGCCCCAAATCAGAGCCTAAATACGATAGGAAATCAATCCTCTGTTTACTGTGTGTCCTATTCCGCTTTGACTAACAACTTGACACAGCCTAGAGGCATCTGACAGGAGAATTATCTAGATCCTATTGCCCTGTGGGTACCTTTGTGACTTGATTATTAATTGACGTAAGAAGACCCACCCCATTGTGAGTGACACTGTCTTCTGGGTGGGGGGTCCTGTGCTGTATAAGAAAGTGAGGTAAGCATTAGCCTACAAGCAAGCCCGCAAGAAGCATTCCTTCATGGTTCCTGCTTCAAGTTCCTTGCTTGAGTTCCTGCCCTGACTTCCTTCTGGTTAAAGTGCTTTATCACAACAAGAAGAGGGAAAACAGAGCACTCTGCTCTTCCCACGTTATTAAAGGCATGCTGGCTGAAGACCTTGGGCCTGGAACATCTACCTGTTGCAGTGGTTTCTCATCTACACTGTGCGATGTCTACCTGAACCTTGACCTGCTTTGTTTCTTCTGACTTCCTTTTATCTCCCTTCCTTCCTTCCTTCCCTTCCCTTCCCTTACAAGCAGCACTAATAATCTTCTTGTTTGGAATCCCTCCTGAAAACGTCCCCGGTAGACATATCAACTGTGCCAAATCAATGGGATGGACAAGAAGACCCACACCACCAGAAACAAGGGTTGGAGAGAAGACACCATTAATTTGCTTGCTTGTCCCAGAGCTGAACAGCTCAGCTCTGTCCCCTTCTAATCAAATGATTGGGGGCAGGGGTCACTGGTTATTTAGGGAGATGGAGGGTTATTGAGGAAGTGTTTGGGTTTTAGGTTTTTTGGTTTTGTTTTGTTTTTTTTTTTTTTTTGAAACAGTATCTCACAAAGTTGCCCAAGCAAGCCTTGAACATGTGAGCCTCCTGCCTCAGCCTCCAGAGTAGCTGGGATGACAAGCCAATGCCACCAGGCTTAGGTGATCACTAAATGTTCATAAGTATTAAGTTTCACTCGTGACCTATATTGAAAGGTGAGACAGAATGATATGATGGTTAACTTCAACTATCACTTTGACTGTATTCATTATTTTTCTGTTGCTGGGATAAAAACCCCATAACCAAAGCAATTTATAAAGGTGATTTGGGCTTACAGTTCCTGAGGGATGAGAGTCTATTATGGTGAGGAGGGCACAGCAGCAATCCTGGTAGCTAAGAGCTCACATCTCAACCATAAGCATGAAGCAGAGCGGACACAGAATGAAAGTGGTATGAGATTTTAACTCTCAAAACCCATCCCTAGTGATGTACTTCCTCCAGCAAGACCATACCTCCTAAACTTTCCCAAACAATAGCACTGAGAGGGGACCAAGTATTCAAATGTCTGAGTCTCTGGGGCACATTCTTATTCAAACCACTACATTGACACAAGCTAGAGGCACTTGGGGAAGGAGTCTGGATAAAGGATTGTTTAGATCAGGTTGTCCTGCGGGCATGTCTGTGCAGGGTTTGTCTTGACTGTTAATTGATGTGGGAAGACCCAGCCCACTGTGGGCAGCACCATTCCCCAGTTAGGTAGCCCTAAAATTGGATGATAGTAGAGAAAGCAAGTTGAGTGCCAAATATGCATTCATTCATTCATTTCTCTGCTCTTTACTGTGATGTGATGTAACCAATTGTCTCAAGTTCCTGCCTCTGTGGCTTCCTTACCATGGTGAACTGTAACATTGAACTGTAAACTAAAATAAACTCTAAGTTGCTTTTTTCAAGGTTTTGTTGCTTGGTTGGTTTTGTTTTGCTTGTTTGTTTGCTTGTTTGTTTGTTTGTTTTACCACAGCAACAGAAATTAAACTAGAGTAGTTGGGTTCTACTTGTTTTTCTCAATAAAGAATATCTAGAGAATTTTTTAGAGAAACAGCATTCAGAACCAAACAATCAGATGATGTAAGAATTATATTACAGATATTGTAAGTGTATTATTGAGCTTATTACAAAAAGAAGAAGAAGGAACGAAAGAAAGAAAATCCTCAAGGGCAAATTTTTTTTAATTGGTTTTTCACACCAGGCTTCTAAGAAAACACTGAAGTTGGGTTGCCTTGGGAAAAATGCTGATTCAAAGAATACAGAAGTTTGGAGATTAATATTCAAACCTAAGGGAATAGACTTGACCTGGAATACATACAAATCAAAAGTCAACCTAAAAATTCTGTGCATAACAGTCTATCGCAAGGATCATATTGTAAGTAAAATAGAAGGCCAGGAAGTAAAAGGAAATCATGATTCCTTCTGAGTAATGTTCATTACAGTTCTCTAGAGCACGTGGGATATTTACCAAAATAGGTATGCACCTGAACACACACAAAAAAAAAATTCTCAAGATATTTTTCAAGATTCAGACATCATGCAAATTCTCCTATCTTAGGACAATTAAGAAGCATTCAATTTTAAATTTTACTTTAGGGTTGATGATGTAGTTCAGTGGTAGAGCACCTGCCTACTGAGGGCCTGGAAGCATGTCTCAGAGGTAGAACATCTGTCTAGAATCCAGCAATGAGGGACAGGGGTTGCCTCAAGAGTAGAATGCATGTTTATGATCTCCCAGTGAGGGGCTGAGGACATAGCTCAGTGGTAGAACACCTGCCTAGAATCCCCCAGTGAGGAGCTGGGGGTGTGTGTGGCTCAGTGGTAGAGCACCTGCCTAGAATCCCCCAGTGAGGGGCTGGAGGTGTGGCTCGGTGGTAGAATGCCTTTTAGTGAAGAATCCTTTAGTGAAAGAGCTAAGAATGTTGCTCAGTATGGAGCACCTGCCTAGCATGCATTAGGTTCTAGGTTCACTCCTCAGTATCACTATTCAAACACACACATGCACACGCACATGCACACATGCACACACACAGCACACGTCAAGGCAATGACCTTATATTTGATCCCAGGAGCTCTTTCTTCTGTGTGCGTGTTCTGTAAACAAGAAAGCCTTGAGGATTTCTTCCTCTATGTAGCATTTTCGCCTCCATGACTACTGTATCATTCTTCTCAGATGCCTCAGCTTCATCCTATAACATCTACCTCCAAACAAAACCGTTCCTTCTGTTTCCATATTTCCTGTCTCTGCCTTCCCTGAACTGGGATTACAGGCATGTTCTCACCGTGCCCATCTTCCTATGAGGTTGCTGGGAATCCCAACTCACGTCTTCATGTTTGTGAGCCGTTTCCATGACCCGGATTTGTTCTTACCTGCCTTGGTGTCCCTCTCTCCCCTCTTTGGGCCAGCCTGCCCTCAGATGAGAGGTTCTCTTCCTCCTACCCATGTGTAGTCTCTCCACATTTTCCTCACCTTCCATTCTTCTTCCCAGAGGCCTTTCCTGGCTCAGAAGATTGGAAACTATTTTTAAACTGATTCTATTTCTCCAGGAATTGACAAATCCCAGAACTGATGCATTTTCTGTTCACATAACAGCCCCTAAAATTCCTTCTCACTGCCTGTCTTTTTCCATCTCAAATAAGCAGACCTGGCAAAAAGGAAACAGGCTGTTTGTTGTTGCTGTTGACTTCCTGTCTTAAATGCTCCATTTGGGATAATCCCATGATGTTGTTCCCTAAACTCATTCTAAGAAAAATGCATGCGGTTTGTGTAAAGTGCTCACACCTACAGACCACTTAGACTGTTTTTAGACCAACTCTGTCAGCTCCCAGTGCTTTACCTATTATCTGTGTTTCTAAGGTATGTGTCCTAGGAATGTGCAAAACAAAAAACAGAACAATGCATGATATTTGAATACACTCTGTCTATCACCTAGATACTAGAGGGACTTTGAACAAGCAATGTCCCTCTTTTGGAGCTTCTCTCTCTCTCT
This sequence comes from Peromyscus attwateri, assembly GCA_902168425.1. Lineage (NCBI taxonomy): Eukaryota > Metazoa > Chordata > Mammalia > Rodentia > Cricetidae > Peromyscus > Peromyscus attwateri. Next base: position 7,738 of record CABHPP010168433.1, on the reverse strand, counting down.
CTCTCTCTCTCTCTCTCTCTTTCTGTCTCTCTCTCTCTCTCTGAGTGTGTGTGTGTGTGTGTGTGTGTGTGTGTGTGTGTGTGTGTCTGCTGTCATTCTTCAGGCATCTTTCCTCGGGCACTTTTCTTGTTGAGAGATGGTGTCTCACTGGACCCAGGCTCACCAATTAGACTAGGCTGGCTGGCCAATGAGCCCTAGAGGTCTATACATCTCTGTCTCCCCTGTGCTGGGATTACAATAGTACCACCAAACACAACCTTTTTTTTTTTTATCGTGGATCCTGAGGATCAAACTCAGGTCTCCAGTCTTGCAAGGCAAACATTTTACTAACTGAGCATTTTCTCCATCCCTGAAGATAGCTTTCTAAAAAACCCAAAGTGTCTAGCCCTGCCAAATCCAAATTCCCATGAATCAAAGCACAAAGTAACTCATCTCTCTCCTACTCCCTCTCTCCCCTGCAGAACTTCTTGCCTGAACAATGCAGAACCCTCAGAAAGGTAAACAAAAAAAAACAAAACAAAAAAAATCTTCTCTGCACAGACTGACCTCCACCTGACTTGAATTATCCAGAGATGATTTCTGAAGCCTTTACAAAGGAAAATGGGCCGTATCCCAAACCTCTAACTAGTCCTGATTACAGCTAGCACCTCCCCAACCTTACAAGGCTGATGTAGTTGGGATCTAAGGGATTGACTTCGGCTTCCTCTTAGCCAACTAAGATGCTTATCAGAGCCCCATACAGGCTTCCGCTAGACATTCCGGCTTGGCTCCTTTTCCTGGAGAACCACCTTGGTTTTCATAGGGAATGTCCCTCAAGACTCAGGAGTTGAAGGCTTGCTCTCCAGTATGACATTCAGAAGCAGATGTATATATACTAAGGGATGTGAGGGTTGACTTTAAATGGGGACTTGCCACAACCCAGAATCGCCTGAGAAGGGTGCCTCCATTGAGGAATTGTCTAGGCCAGGTTGATGTATGAGCATGTCTGTGGGGTTTAGTCTTGATTGCTAATTGAAGTAGAAAGACTCTCCCCAAATGTGGGCAGCACTATTTCATGGGCTGAGCCTTGAACTGTGTAGAACCGAAGAAAGGTAGCTGAGCCTAAGCAGCGGGCAGCAAACAAGGGTTCGTGTATTTATTCTCTCTGCTCTAACTGTGGGTGTGATGTTTTGAGTTCCTGCCTTGACTTCCCCACAACAATGACCTGGAACCTAGAACTATGAGCCAAAGAAAACCCCACCTCTCTCCTCAGTTGCTTTTGGTCAGGTTATTTTATCACAGCCACAGGGTGAGATTAGGACAAGGCTCTGACCTGATCAATGGGTTAATCCAAACTCCAACGGGCTATTGGGAAGTGGAGGAAGCTAGGAGAGATATGGTTTAGTCAGAGGGCAATTGGTGTGTCTCCTGTGCCCCAGGAGGCCTCTGATGCCGGACTGCTATAAGGCGACCAGCTTCCTCGGCCACGAAGCCTCACAGCCTCACCACAGCTCCAAAATAATGAATCCAGTCAACCATGAACTCCAATGTCTGAAACTGTGAACAAAAAAAAATAGCTCTTCTTCCTTTAAGCCGTTTTCCCCGGGCATTTCGTCACAAGAAAAGTAACAGACATGGAATCTTTATGTGCGGTAATAATGCCAGGCAAGGTCACATTTCCTCTCTGTGTCAGCAATATCACCTAGCTGACCTGCAGCGAACAGGCCTCGTCACACACATGCTGTGAAGTCACATCCCTCTGGCCGGGCACTTCTCCCAATGGGCTGATTAAATCTGACCTGCTTAGCCTCTTGTTTATATATTTTATGACACTGGGCTACACGCTCACTAGGTTCACAGCTCCATCCGGTCCATTTATGTTACAAACCTCTTTGTACATGTCCATGAAAATCATAGATGAAAAGGAAAAAGGAATATCAAAAGACAAGAGCAACGCTCGGAGCATGTCTCTGGACACTTCTCCCAGGAGCAACTTTGCTTTGCAATCAGTCCCTTCAAAAGAGAAGCTGTTTAATCAAGAATTATTCCCTTCTGTTGTCCTTTTTTTTTTTTCCCCTGCCAAACACTGTGTTAAAGTTCAGAGTTCTGGATGAAACTAATCCTGAAAAACTGGTTCCTAGGGAAGCTGCGCTGGCTGACAGTATATGGCTGTTTTCCCGGATGCTCGTACACTTGCTAGCCCTTCAAACATTCAAGGGGGGCATTCTTAAATGTTTTTGATGTGTGTGTGTTGGGTGTGGGCTGATTGGTTATTGTGGGTGTGTGCACATGAGGGTATGGAGGCTTGTGTCCACATCTCTCCTTGTTCACTCTCTCTCTACCTTCATTTGGTAACTTTTTTTTTAATCATTGTATAATGTGCTGGAACAATGATGACATGACTGAATGGAGTGTCTTTCTGTGGTTCTCCTTCTCCCCCAAAGGCTCTGTTGCTCTTTCATGTCCCATGAGTCTCTTTGCCTACTCTCTGTTCTTCCTCATCACCCTCTCTCCATCCCACCAGCCTAAATGCCCATCAATGGATGAACGGATAATGAAAACGTGAGCCATACGGACACCGGAATATTATTCATCTATAAAGAAAAAGGAAATCAAGAAGTTTGCAAGGAAATAGATGGATCTGGAAAACACAGTATTAAGTGAGGTGGATGTAGTCAATGGCGACTGGAAGGAAAGTCACACCATACAACAAAACTCACCTGGGAGGTTTTCTGGGGGAAGGGAAGAGAAAGAGGGTGCAGAGATCAGCCTCTGGGGATCCCGGGGAAGCAGCAGAGAAAGAGAGAGGGGAAATGGGAGGAGCTTGCCTTTTTAAGGGAGGAGTTTGCCTTTTTAAGGAGGTGTAGCGCATGTGCACAGGGAGTGCTTTTAGTGGCTGCAGCTGAGGACCCTGAGGGCAGGCCAGTGTAATGCCTGAGTACTAACAGGCACATGCACACAGGGAGTGGTTGTAACTGACGATGTATCCTGCCAGGTCCAAGGGCAGGCCTGTGAAGATGCCTGAATATTAACAGAGGTGACCCAAACTCAGAAAGAAAAATGTCACCTGTTCTTCCTTATATGGCCGATTTCAGCATATAACTTCACATGTATCATTGGAAATGGGTGTAAGTGTGGTAGAGTCAGCCTCTCTCTCTCTCTCTCTCTCTCTCTCTCTCTCTCTCTCTCTCTCTCTCTCTCTCTCTCTCTTACTGAGCCTGAAGCTCATCCATTCAGCTAAGCTGCCTGACCAGGAAGCTTCATGGCTCCTCCATCTCCACACTCCCAGTACTGGGGTTACAGGACCCTGCCACCACCCTCAGCTTTTTACCTGGATCCTGGGGATCTGAACTCGGGCCCTCACGTTTGCACAGCAAGTTCTTTGCTAACTAAGCCATCTCCCAGCCCCTCTTCTTCTTTTCAACACAAGGTATGCAGCCCAGGTTAGTCTTGAACACTCAACCTCCTAGCTCTGGGTTTAGAGCCATGAATCACCACATGAAGGTTGGAGATGTTTCCAAGCCAAGATGTTACCTTCTTTCCAGGTAAGAAATACAAACTCTAGCTGCTTTTCCCCAAGTTTCCAAACCGTGTTTCTTCTTTGTAATTCATCAAGACCACCCATTACAATGGCTATATCTAATTTGTCATGGAGTACAATTTATACCATCCCAGAATACCACAAAGGTCTATTTCATCATGAATAAAATGGCAATTATCACATCAGTGCTCATTATGGTAGTGCCATAATTGAATGACACTATAAACTAAAAGAACCAATATTTAACACGTAGTAAAGATTTTTAAAACAGACTGTTTTCTGTTAGGGCTGTGTCTCCTTACGTAGTCCAGGCTGGCCACCAAATGGAGATCCTCCTGCCTCAGCCTTGGGATTACAGGCAGGCACACCACCTACCTGCTAAGAGTGCTTTGAGTTTTCTTGGTTGGTTTCACTCTAGGAGATGAGCCCAACTCTCAAGCTTCAAGTGTTTCAATGAGTCTCAAGTGGCCATGCATTTGAAAGCTGATCCAGTGATGATACTGCGGCCATCTGAAAAGCAGGCGTGAGTCACCGGCTCTTATCTGAGGCTCTTATCTGAAGCTTCAGGAACGCAGAACCCGGAAGTAGGAAGCACTCCTGACAATTATTTTCCACCGAGATTTGCCTGCGTGGTTCCTTTTCTTATTCTCTGCCAAGAGTGACCCCAGAACAATGGAACCCATTCAGCCGGTCTACCACCCATGCCACTAGGCTTCCTGAATAAATAAGCAATGAAGAGCTAGTTGCCCTGCTCCCCTTGTTTTAATCATAACGAAGCTTTCCACAAGACTCTCAGGACGCTCCTCAATTTGATTATGATGGCAGTGACATTCAAGCGGCTCCTATTTTACATGCGGCGCTGAGGGAAGTGCTTGTCTGATCTTACTCTTCACGAGACAAAGCAGACACTTATCAGTTACAACTGCTGAGGAAAGGCTGGCGGGATCCTAGAGAGCCTAGGCTAATGGTGCCTCTGCTGACCAGCGCATCCGGTGTCCCTTGCAGAGATGGACCCCTGAAACCTGAGTGAAACTGTAACCTGCTCTCCCCGCAGAGGACTGTGATGTCAACAATTTGCCCCTTGCATTTGTGTGGTGATAAACTCCATGAGGAGAGAAGTGTGCTACCGGGAAATCAGGACACGGAGTTTTCTGGGTTCTTTTAAACTTCTTTGTTGTTTGAAAATTTCAGACATGAACATAATGTGTTTTGAACAAAGCCACCTTCTATACTCTCCCCTCTCATTCCCCCCATCTCTCCCCCACCATTTTTTACTCCCACCTTGATCTTCTAAAATAAATTAAATAATAATAATAATAATAATAATAAAAATCTGAGTCCATGTATTGCCACCTGTGTGCACATCGGTGGAGGACCATACACTGGAGTATCCCTGAAGAAGACTTGAGTCCCTCTACCCAGCAGCCATCAGTGACCAATGGCTCCTCAGTTAGGGGTAGGATTTCATGAGTCCCTCCCATAGCTGGACTGGGGTTTTGGGCTGTCTTAATCTTTCACAGGTCTTAAGTACATAGTCTTAGCCACTGTGAGTTGGTGTAGGCGATGGTCCTGTCATATCCAGCAAATGCTGTCATTTTCTGCTACCTCTGGCTCTACCAATCTTTCAGCCACCTCTTGGTCAATGACTTCTTAGTTTGGGGAGGAGGAAATAAGGTACCGATGTCTCATTTAGAGCTGAACACTCCAGTCTCGTCTTCTTTGCCTGTTGACCAGTTCCGGGTCTCTGTGCTAGTTGTCATCCACTACAAGGAGAAGCCTCTCTGATGAAGGTTGAGTGAGGCACTAACCTATGGCATAAAAATAAATACTGAGGAGGCAGTTTATTACTATGTCCATTTAGCAGAACAATAGCATTCGGCTCTCCCTTAGGACCAATGACCTGGCTAGTCTGTTGGTCCAGTTAATGGTACCAAGAGTTCATGAGCTCTATTTTATAGAGCAGGATTTAACTCTAACCAGAGAAATGTCACTGGGTTTGTTTGTTTGTTTGTTTGTTTGTTTGTTTAAAGCTGTTGATGTTTTGGGTGTGAAATATCCCCCACAGGTCCATGCTTTTGAACAGTTGGTCTTCAACAGATGGCCCTGTTTGGGTACCTTGAGGAACCTCCAGGAGTGAGGTCTGGCTGGAAGAAGTAGGTTGCCAAGGGATGGGCCTTGAGGGTTATAGTCCAGCCCCACTTCTAGCCTGATTAACTGTTGTCTGGGCCTCAAAGACAGTGGTTCTCAACCTGTGGGTCATAACCCCCTTGGGTCAGATCTCCTGCATATCAGATATTGATATTGCAGTTCATAACAGTAGCAAAATGACAGGAAGTAGCAATGAAAATAATCTTTATGGTTGGGGGGGTCACCAGAACATGAGGAACCATATTAGAGGGCTGAAGCATTACGAAGGTTGAGAACCAGTGCTCTAAGAGAAGGAATCCCTGTTGCATGCTCAGCCATGAGAAATTGAAATCCTCTCAAATCATGACCTCTATCCCAGGCCTCCTTCCCTTAAGTTGTTACTCTCAGGTATTCCATTCTAGTGATAAAATAATAATAATAATAATAATAATAATAATAATAATAATAATAATAATACAAAGGCACACTGTCACTGTGATTATTTATATTGAAACAAGGAAATAAAAAAGGAAGCCAGGCCTACTGGTAAAGATCTATAATCTCAGCTCTTGGGAAGCTGAGGTCAAGGCCAACCTAGGCAATTTAGTGAAACTATGTCTCAAAATAAAAATGAAAAAAAAAATTTAAAGGGAGCTGGGAAGATAGCTCTGGGGTAGAGCAGAGCTAGAATGTGTCAGTGAGGGGCTGAGGGCATGGCTTAGCCTTAGATCACTTACCTAGCATCAAGGAGGTCATGAAAGAGATGTTATAAACAATGTAAACGAATGCACTTGATTCCAGTCTGGGGCCATGCTGGAAATGATCTAAACCCAAAGTGACACTGGACTTTCTTCCAGGCTAACCTACTCAAATCTTAAGGCTGTGAGAGAGATGGAGATCTCAGAGACAAATGAAACAAAAGTAAAACAAGTGTCCTGGGATGTGTCACTGTGAGGACTAACATTTCAGGAGCATGGAGGTTTGGTGCTATAGAAAGGTCAACTTTAAGTAGAAAGGTCAACTAATAAAGGACTCTGGTCTACTCAGCATTAATAATTCCTGCTAAAATCTCCTCTGCATCTCTTAAGGAAAGCTAAGATGTTGAGTGCGGTTGTGAACACTGGTATTCCCAGCCAAGCAAGAGGATCACACACTTGAGTATAGTCTAGTGTGATGGTTAGTTTTAAATGTCAACTTGCCACAACCTAGGAATCACCTGGGAAGAGAGTCTCAATTGGGGAATTAATTAGACCAGGCTGGCCTGTAGACGTGTTCATGGGGGATTACCTTGACTTTCAATTGACCCAGACCACTGCGGGTAGCACCATTCCCTAGGCTGGTCCTTGAAGTATATAAGAGTAAAGAAAGCTAGCTGAGCAAGCTAACAAGTAGCATGGGTGCATTCATTTCTTTTTGCTCTTGACTATGGATGCAATGTAGCCAGATGTCTCAAACTGTTGCCTCTGTGAGCAGAATTCCCTGAAATAATGGGATATAACCTGGAATTGTAAGACAAATACACCCATTTTCCTCGGTTGCTTTTTGCCAATGACACTAGAATACCTGGGCTACAAAGCAAGACATGGCCTCAAAAGGGGGGAAAAAGCTCCTAAATTGGGCTTTGATCTGTTTATGTACTAAGTTGAATTCAAAGTACAGAGACAGCTGTAGGCCAATAACCTCCTGTTTATTTAGCTAACACACACCCCACATTCAAATCTTGCTAAATGAATGTGAACACTCCAAGCACAGATCATGGGACATTACAGGAGTTCAAAAAAGGTTTACTTCCTTTTTTTACTGAAGATCAACCCTCATCCTATACTATGCAATAATCCCTAATTTCAAGGAATTTACCATCATTTAAAGAAGGGAATAGAATAGATAACAAGTAAACAAGTTTCAATAGCTCAATATGTATATTCAGGAAATACCCAAGAAGCTCAAGAGGTAGCTCAGCAGTAGCCTGCCTACAGTCCTCCAGTGAGGGTCTGGGAGCAAGGCTCAGCTGTAGAGCAGCTACCAGCAATCATCCAGTAGCTAAGGGTGTGGCTTAGTAGTGGAGCACTTTCCTAGCATCCCTCAATGAGG
>CABHPP010168430.1:0-15783 GCA_902168425.1 Peromyscus attwateri | reverse complement strand
TGAAGGGATAGGTAGGTGGCAGGTTCTGGAAAAGGCGCAGCACAGTCCAGCGGTGTTCTCTGGAGAACTCTCCTCGGTCTACCTCTCGCGTCCAGGTCCAGCCAAACAAGAGAGCACCGCGCGCGTCCCGATCTCAGGTCTTCAGGCCCTCCCTTGGCCCCGCCTTGTAGGCATGATAGTTACGGAAGCCTTAAAGGGGGTTGGAACTTCCAGACCAAAGCTGGAATGGCTACCCACTACAGTTCCCTATTCCCAAATGACCCAGCTTGTGTCAAGTTGACATACACGAATATAGACAGACAGACAGAAAGGAAGAAAGAGGCAGACAGACAGACAGACAGACAGACACACACACACACACACACACACACACAAAACAAACAAACAAATAAAATCCAAGTAGGGCAAATACTAACACAACTGCTCAGGCTGCTGGGAGATGTAGTCTTTCTGTGGGGTTCAAGGAGAGAGGAAACAGGGAAAAGGCATCCATTAATAGGTCTACTTGAACCTGTGTCTGGCAGGCAGGTGGTAGATTTTGCAGGAATTATGTGTTAAGTAAATATTCCGTTTAATTCTATCCATTCAGTGGTTACTTTGAACAGTTGTTGATGATCTCAATGGGCTAGGCACAGTGTTGGACATGGGAAGATGGGCGGGGCAAAGGGTGGTGCTAACACATATTAAATGATTGCTCTGCTTAAAGTATTTAAAACAATTATCTGTTAATACTTCTCATTGATGGGGATTGAATCCCTCCCCCACAATAAATGAGAAAGCTGATTCAGGCTGCCCAAGGCTACAGAACTGGCAATCAACCATCGGTAAGGCCCACAATCATTCTATCTTACTTGACTACTCAGGAGAGGTTTGTAATCTCCAGTTTACTGGGAGACAGACACAAAGTCAAATAATCAAGATCAAGCATGATAAGTGGACTCAGTATTGTCAGAACACTGACCGCTCATGAGTGGCAGAGACATTGGGAAAATTTTCAAGGTAGAAGGACATTTGAGTTAGGGCTCTGTAGAGTAGACAAGAGCTCACCAGGTAGAGGAGGACCACAGCTCCCCATGCATGGCCTCTGTTTCCATACTTTGTCCAACGGGAAGACATCTGTTGCGTTTCAGGCCAAGGCTCCTTATTTTGTTTCATGGTGCCTCTATGGAGGGCTTCTGGGTAAAGAAAGTGGTTCTTCTCTGAGCCTGCAGGCTGTGTCCCTAGAACTTGTAGATGATCTGATAAAGTGTGGTAGTCATGACCTTGCAGAGCTACAGAGATAAGGGCCAATTTGCTGCTGAAAGGGCTTCCTGCCATCTGCTGATTGGCTGACCTGGAGATCTGCAGCTGTGGCTGCCTTGGTCAGTGGAGTGCTGAGGCTGCACCCTTTGCCCCACCCTCTGTCTCCTGGAGACAGCCAGAGATCTCCAGAGATGAATTAGAGACTGGGTACTGTTATTACTTAGCTGTCAGGCTCTCTGCTTGTGACAGTCACTTGTGGTGTGATGGTCATTTGTCCATCAATGGCAAGATTCCGTTTCCAGATCCTATCTTAAAGGGTGGTGGCTGGGGAGCAGCCAGCCACAAGCTCCAAGCTGCCTGAGGGTACTCATGCTCAATCAGAGATTGCTCCACTTCCCTTATCACGCTCATCACCATGGCCATCGATGTCATCAGTGATCACCATCGTGGTTTGATGATAGCAGCCCCTACTTAAGGACTAGTCCTCAGCCTCAGCTTCCTGTAGCCCTATAACCCTGTACCAAGCTCTTGAGATCCAGTTACAAATAGCCCTGTAAGGGAGCTGGACATGTCACCCATCTTTCTTATGGAGAATTCTGGGTTCATTGGTACGAAGCCCCCGGGAGCCATTCCAGTCTTTATCCGTTGTTGTTGCAGTTCTAATATTCAGGTCTCAAGGTAGACAATGGTAAAGGCCACTCAAGAGTTGGGCATAAGTACATACCTATATAACTCCAGCACTCAGGAGGCTGAGGCAGGAGGATATCGAGTTTGAGGTCAGCTTGGGCAATTTAGCAAGACCCTGTCCTGAGTTCTGGAAGGTGTCCTGTTTGTCCAGTTACTCCCCCCCCCACTCTTTCCTTCCTGCTAGATTTTGAATACTTTTTACAATAGGTAAGTTAATTTCTGTGCACAGGGCTCTGGGGTGGGGGCTGGGGGTCAGAGCTGTATGACGTAGTAATCTGTGCTGGCTGAAGGGTGTGGATTCAAGCGTGGAGTCATTCTTCTTCTGCTTCTTTCTTTCCTGAGTTTTGTGGGAGGAGCCTCAGCCTGAGGAAGCAACGTGTTCTCAGGGAATGAAGGATGAGTTTTCACCCATTCACCAAGGGGGTAGCTCCAGGCCTGGCCCTGGGCCCTGTTAGAAGGAATATTCCCACATATGCTGGAAACTCTGTGGAGGTGAACATGCATTCGAAAAATGGAGGCGAGGGCTCCACATGGGCTGGGAACAATGCTAACAACTGCCGGAGTATTAATTGACAGTGCCATGTTCATAGAGCGAGGGGGTGGGGGTGAGAGCTTGAAATGACATAACAGAGATCGCAGATGACTCCACACAGAAAACATTAAACACGCGCACAGTGGCAGCAAACTGGATCCTTTCGTGACAGATTTCCCACAGGCATAAATTGGCTGTTAGCCTCCTTACAGACAGGGAGAGAAGCTGGCATCTTAGTTTGGGCTAAGTCAGAAATTTTAACCCCATTAAGGAATGCAGGATGCAGAAGACCAAGCTCCTTCCCCAGGGTCATGACTCCTTGTGGAGTCCCGGGTCAGAGCAAGAGGCCATCTCCAGGTTTCTGGTTTTTCCTTTCCAAGGCTCTCCCTCCCTTGCTCTCTCATGATGTAGGCTTCACCTCCGAAGTGCTGTAGGCTTCATCTCAGAGGCACTTGCCACAAATGCTAAGGGTTCAGTCCAGCCTGTCTGCCTCCCAGCCAAGGCTCTAGCCCTCTAGGATTGGGCAGTTACTCTACCTCTGAACCTGAAGGTGCTTTTGGGTATTGACAACCCCTCCCCCAAATAAGCACAGCTCTGGGGTTAGATCTAGGTACACCTTTACATTGTTACCATCTGGTTATGAATGATAACCTTAGGCCAGTCATCTCAGGTCTCTGCATGACAAGGTATTAGTCTGCCCAGAGGATATAGGAATTAGAAGGGACTGGGGACATCTCTGTCATGGATATTGGCCTCTTGACCCCATTCTACACTACTGGATATTTTATTTGGTTGTTTCCAGAAGGGTAGATCTCACTGAGAACAGGAAGCACTCCTCTCCAGAGCCCTGTTGGTAATTCATTTCTACCTATGTAGCAATATATACATAACCACACCAGCGTCTAATTATAAATTGGTACAACCAGACAGACCTCCTTTAAGGACAGGTGTGTTCTGGAGAATGTCATCAAGTGGCCTTGTCATTGTGCCAGCACCCCAGAGGGCACTTGCCCAAACCATAGTTTATTCACACAAACTCTTGATACACTCAAGGCTCACTGGATTGCTATTGGCATTAGTGGCATATTGTTAGATATCATATTTTGTGTGTCTCCATGTGTGCAGACGCATGGGCATGTGTGTGAGCATTGCATGTGGAGAACAGCCTTGGGTGTCATTTCTCAAGAGCTATCTACTTTGATTTTTTTTTTTTTTACATTTACATTTGTGTGTGTGTGTTTTGTTGGATTTGTCTTTGTTTTTTGAAACAGAGTTTCACTATGTACTTCATACAGGCCTAGGACTCCTGACCCTTCTGAGGCAGCCTCCCCAGTGCTGGGGTTAGGAGGTTATGCCACCAATCCTGGCTGCTGCAGGGTTTGGTCTATATTATTTTATCAGAGTTTAGAAGATCACTTGAATTCTAGTTTTCTGCACTTTCCCCCTGCATCTTAGAAATGGATGTTTGATTTGGTCAGATTTTTAGACTGTGAATATGATGAATTATGCTGATCATCAAATATTAATCCAGTCATAAATTCCAAGGTGAAATCCCATTTGGTCTTGACATTCTTTTTCTTTTTGATTTTTAGAAAGATTTATTTATTGTACTTTATGCCTGCACACATGTATGTATACCATGCGTGTGCCTGGAGCCCGTGGAGGTCAGAAGAGGACATGAGATTTCCTGGAACTGGAATTACAGATGGTTGTGAGCCTCCCCCCATGAGTGTTTTTGTCTTTCTTTCTGTTTGCGTGGTGAATTACATTTATTGATTTTTGTATGGTGCGCCATCTTTGCATTTCTAGGATGAAGCTCCCTTGATCATGGTGGGTAGGTAATCTTTTTGATGTGTTCTTGAATTCAGTTTGCATGTTTTTATTGAATACTTTTGTATCTACGTTCATCAGTGAAATTGTTCTGTAATTTTCTTTTTTTTTTTTTTGAGTATTTGTATGGCTTTAGTATCAAGGTAATTGTAGCTCCATAAAATTAATTTGGAATTGTTTCTCCCATTTCTGGTTTGTGGAATAATTTGAGGAATAAAGATGTCAGTTCTTCTTTGAAGGTCTGGTAGAATTTTGTGCTGAACCCATCTGGGGCTTTTATTGATTGGGAGAGTTTAAATTATTGCTTCTATTTCACTAATTAAATTGGGTCTAATTAAATTGTTTATTTCATTTTGATTTAACTTTGGTAGGCTGTATATATTAAGAAATTTATCTCTTTCTTTTAGGTTTTCCAATTCGATGGAGTACAGGTTTTTGAAGTATATCCTATGATTCTCTGAGTTTTCTTGGTGTCTGTTGTAATGCCTCCCTTTCAGTTTCTAATTTATTAATTTGAATCTTCTCTCTCTCTCTCTTTCTCTCTCTTTCTCTCTCTCTCTCTCTCTCTCTCTCTCTCTCTCTCTCTCTCTGACTAATTTGGCTAAAGGCTTGTCAATCTTACTGATTTTCTCAAAAGACCAACTCTTTGTCTCATTGTTTCTTCATATTTTTTTGTTTGATTCTATTTTATTGATTTCATCCCTGAGTTTGAGTATTTCTTGCTATCTACTCGTTTGTGGTGTTCCTCTTGGTTTTCTGGAGCTTTCAAGTGTGTTGTTAAGATACTAATGTGAGCTCTCTTTAGTTTTTAAAATCTATCTACCTACCTACTTATCTATCTATCTATCTATCTATCTATCTATCTATCTATCTATCTATCTATCTATTTACTGTAGGCAGTAAATGCTACGAACTTGCTTCTTATAACTGCCTTCATTGTGTCCTGTAGGTTGGGGTATGTTGTGTTTTCATTTTCATTCAATATCAAAAAGTTTTTAATCTCCTTCTTGATTTATGTCTTGACCCAGTGTTTATTTATTAGTGAGTTGTTCACTTTCCATGAGTTTGTGTACTTTCTGACATTTCTATTGTTGTTATCCAGATTAAATACATGGTAGACAGGTATAGATTAAGGGTGTTATTTCAATTTTTCTATATATGTTTAGACTTTTTTTGTATCCTAATATGTGGTCAGTTTTGGAGAAAGTTCCATGGGCTGTTGAGAAGGAAGTATATTTTTTAGTGTTCAAGTGGAATGTTATATAGATGTCTATTTTTTTAAATTTATAATATTATTCAACTCCAATGTTTCTTTTTTATTATTATTATTATTATTATTATTATTATTTGTGTGTGTGTGTGTGTGTGTGTGTGTGTGTGTGTGTGTGTGTTAACTATCCATTGGCAAGAGTAGGGTATTGAGGTCACTCACCATCAATCACTATGTGAGGATCAATATGTAATTTTAGATATAGTAGTGCTTCTTTTATGAAATTGGGTGCCCATGTGATTAATGCATAAATTTTAGAATTGTCATATCCTCTTGATGGATTTTTTTCTTCAGTGAGTATGTAGTGTCCATCCCTATCTCTTCTAATTAGTTTTGGTTTAAAGTTTGTCAGATATTAAAATGGCTTCTTGGTTCTGTTTTCTTAGAATACCTTTTCCTACCGTTTTACCCTAAGGTGATGTCCAACCTTGATGGCGAAGTGTGTTTGTTGAATGCAACAGAAAGTTGCTGTGGGATGTTCTGTATGGCAAATGTGTTGCTAATAAAGCACTGATTGGCCAGTGGCTAGGCAGGAAGTAGGCGGGACTAACAGAGAGAATTAAAAGAGCAGGAAGGCAGAAGGAGACTGCCTGCCAGCCAGCAACCGCCAGGACAAGCAGCATGTGAAGATACCGGTAAGCCACAAGCTATGTGGCAAGGTATAAATTTATAGAAATGGATTAATTTAAGATATAAGAACAATTAGCAAGAAGCCTGCCACGGCCATACAGTTTATAAGCAATAGAAGTCTCTGTGTTTCCTTGGTTGGGTCTGAGCGACTGTGGGACTGGCAGGTGAAAGAGATTTATCCTGACTGTGGGCCAGGCAGGAAAACTCTAGCCACAGAAAGTTGATCCTGTTTTCCAATCAAATCTATTAGTTGTTTTATTCTAGAATTGATATCATTAATATTGAATTATCATTGATCAGTGTTTATTAATTCTTGTTATTTTGTTGTGGTGTTGTATTAGTTTTCCCCTCTTTTGATGAACTGTTCTGGGATTATTCCTTGTGTCCTCTTGGATATAGTTAATCCTTTTCAGACTAAAAATTTTCTTCTAGTGAATTCTGTACAGCTGCATTGGTGGACTGAAATTGTTTAAATTTCTTTTAAACACGAACTGTTTCTCTTTTTTCCTGTGAGTGTGATTGATAGTTTTGCTGGATATAATAGTCTGAGCTTCCATCTGAAGTCCCTTAGAGCTTATGGAACATCTGTCTATGCCCTTCTGGTTTTCTTTCTCCATTGAAAAGTCAGGTGTTATTCTAATGAGTTTGTTGTTATATGTGACTTGATTTTTTTACTCTTGCAGTTTTAATATCCTTTCTTTGTTTTATACATTTCATGTTTTAGTTATGACATGCATGGGTACTTACATTTCTGGTCCAGTTTATTTAATGTTCTGTTTACTTACTGTACAATGATATGTATCTTCTTCTTTAGGTTAGAGATCATTTTCTTCTATGATTTTGTTAAAAATATTTTCTGTATTGACTTGGTTTGTTCTCCTTCCTTCATACCTATTATTCGTAAGTTTGGTTATTTTCATAGTGTCCCAGATTTCCCATATGTTTTTTGCTCTTTTTTTTTATTTAACAATTTCTTTGACTGAACTATCCATTTCTTAGAACTGCCTTGTCTTAGAGACCTAAAATTCTCTTTCCTGTCTTATAATCTGCAGGTGAGTCTTACTTCTGAACTCTTTATTTCACTTCCTGAGTTATTTAATTTGAGTTTTATTTCAGTTTAGTATTCTTTTAGCAACTTTATTTCTTTGTTAAATTCTATTTTTATGTATTGAATTGTTTTTATTATTTGTTCAACTGTTTGTCTTTTCATGGTCTTCATTAAGGCATTTATTCATATCCCCTTTAACATCGTTGAACATATTATTAATACTTGATATTTTGAAGTCCTTGCCTGATGCTTCAGCTAAATTTCTTTACTCAGGACCTATTACAATGGGTTGCTGGATTCTGGAGGAGGTGTATTGTGTTGATTGTTCATATTAGTGTTTTTGTGCTGGAATCTAGGCATCCGAACTTATGATGTTTGGTATAGATATTTGGTATTACCTTTGTTGGGTGGATGTTCTATGTTGCTGGGATTATCTCCAGTCCCGCCTGGGCCCTCAGCCACTCAGATCCAAATAAACACACAGATAAACACTCCTTATCCTGCCTATACTATACTTTCTGCCTGGCTACTGGTCAATCAGCATTTTATTTATCAATCAATCAGAGCAACACATTCACAGGATACAGAAATACACCCCCAGCAGTTCTATTATTTGGTTACTGTTGTCCCATCCTGGGTCCTAGACAAGTGTGGTGGCTTTGGGGTCCCTGGTAGAGAGAGGTTCTTTGGGTTGATGGGCAGTCACAAAGGAATGGAGATGGATTAGAAGAATAGCTGAAGGACTAGGGTTTTGGTGAGTGCTTCCACCATCTGTGTAACCGTGGATGGGTTATTTACCTATGGAAAGTCCTGATTTCCTCACTTAAAGGACAGAGACCCCCCCCCCCCAGATGTCCCTCACACAGGGTGTCAATTGGACTGGATCATAGAAGAGCCAATGTCTGTCATTCCTGATGGGCTCATTCATGAAACTGGGGAAAATCCATAACTGAAGGTGGCTCTTTCTTGCTGTTGTGCAGTGCCTCTTGGGATATCTACCAGTAATGCCACCCTCTATCTATGAGATGCAAGTAGCACCCAGACTTAGTCCAGCATGCTCTAGAGCTAAAAAACTGTCCCAGGTGAAAACCACAGCTCTGAAGCAAGTAGAACACTGCTGTCCAACTCAATAGAGAGCTGCCAGCTTGGGGATGAAGTCATGGAGAACTTGACTTGGAAGGAAAGGGTTGATTCAGGTACCAGGAGTTTGGGTTAATTCTCTTAAGAATGGGTTATTGTATGACTAGAAACATGGTTCAGTGGGTAAAGCATTGTGCCACAGAAGTGTAAGGACATGGTTTTAGAGTCCACAAGTAGAACAGACTGGTGGATATAGTATGTGCAACTGAATGGGCTTTTTCCTGATGGTTGGGTGTGTGGGTTCAGCTAGGTGTTTGTTAATGTGCATCCTGGGATGATAGCCCATTAACCACAAGTTCCCAAGTGACATATTCAGAGCTAGTGAGTGGTCTCTCTCTCTCAATTCAGTATGTCTCTGCCCTAGCTCAGAGTAGCTCAGTCCTCAGCTAGGGCTACACTGAGCTCCACTAAGCTTTAGGCCCCTTTCTGTGACATGACAGATTGAAGTGGGAGAGAGGGTACAGAGCCATGGGTAGGGAAGGTTAAGAGGACCTGATTTCTCCCTGGGGTGCCTGGAAATGATGGGAGGCAGCTCTGGGTCTCTGAAGCTGCTCTCACTTATGCTCAAATGTGATGACCTAAGTTGGGCTTTACTTCCACTTCTTGTTCCCAATTCCACCCCCTGATGCTTTCAGAAAAGTGGGCTCAAGATATTTTCAAAGCCAATCCTGGATGTCTAGATTGGTAGATGAGAACATGGTGGTTCAGAGATCCCCCGACTTTCCAAGTGACCCCGGGCATCCTTCTTTTGTGGCATTGAGCTCTCTGTCCAAGATGGTTATAAAATGCAGGACCAGAGACCCATGCAGGAGAGAGTGCTGGGCCATGTTCTGAGTGACAGCTAGGTGATGTTCCCCCCACCCCCCAGAGACCACACACCACTCCTTCCTCAAGGGCAACCCAGCCTGTTTCAGGCTCTCTTCCTTCCTTCCTTCCTTCCTTGGAACCTGGTTTCCATCCTTGCTCTGAAGTAAACTTGCTCTATAAGTTCTAACAAGAATTATTATGCTCTGACTTCTTGTGGCTTCAGGAGATACAAATCTGTGGTAATGCTTCAAATTAAGTGTCGTGAATGAATAATTACTTTCTGAATCAGAGGCGTTCCATTGAATGGGGATCATTATTGTGTGTTAATTAAAATCCCACTGATTATTAAAATTATATTTTGGGGTTTTAATAACTCTATAAGGGACATGCAGATAAAGCTCAGAGATAGGCATCAGTGTGGGCTCTTGTTAAACCCCAATAAATATTGGTATTAATTCAAACATGTGCTCATTGATTCATGAAGCTAAAATAGGATTTCTCCCTGAAACAGGTATGGATGTTGCAATAGGTCCACGCATCTTCGGAGCCTGAATGCAGAGACCTTTTTGATCTATATGAAGTCTGAGCTTGAGGCAAACTTCCTCAGGGTGCCATGTGGTGGGAGAAACTGAGGGGCGTGGTTTGGGTGACTCAGGCAGGCTCCTGTCCAACACCTTCTGGACTTTTCCAAAGACAAGAGTAAAGCTGGCACCGGGAATCCTCTCAGAATCTGATCAGCATTGGATCAGAGAACCTACATTCAGGTGGGTAGGAATTCCAGGTCATTTATTCCTCTCTATAGGACTTACTTGAGAACATCCCGGCTTCCTGTTACTCCGAGTCTGACTGGGTATGTCTGGGCCAGTCCCAGACCTCAGATGATCTGTTTCTACAGAGTCTCCATTCATCCGAAGATGGCAGGGATGGTTTGACCTCCTGAGCTGTCTTCGCCTTTCTCTTACTCCAGAGGCTGGTGGAGGTGGTATCTAGACATTGGCATTGCTCAGCTCAGTAACAGTTGCGTAGCTCAGCCCTCTGTGGGTGAGCCAGCTTGCTCCTCCTCCCCACTCCATGTGATGTCCAGCCAGTCCTGACTGCCTTGCTTCTGGCAGTTGAGCCATTTGAAACTTCTCAAATGCTTAGAGATGATTTTTTCCAAGGACAGTGTGGTATCTTGGGAATTGGATGGAGAAACAGCATCGCTCAGCTGAGCAAAGCAGGGCACTTGGCAGGGCCCAAGTGCCAAGGACTTTTGACTGGCTGTCACCCCCCCTCCCAACTGAGAATTTCGTGCACACCTATAACACATTTTCATCAACTCCATTCCTCTTTTCCTTCCCACCATTTCCTTCTTTCCCCTTTTTCCTTCCCAACCTCATGTACTTGGGTTTTGAAAACTCCCTGAGTCTACTTCCTGTACATGCATGGCTGTAGGTCCAGCCGCAGGATGCTGGGCAGACTTTCAAGGCTTGCATCCCTGAAGAAAACTGACTCTCTCTCTCCAACAGTCACCAGTTGCCAACAGCTACTCAACTAGGGGCGGAACTTCATGAGCCCTCTCTCACCAGGGCTGGGATTTCGAATGGTGTGATCTTGTGAAGGTCCTGTGAACGCACTCGTCACAGCTGCTGTCACTTCATGGGTGCAATGGCCCTGTGGTGGCAGGCAAATTCTCATTCACAGAAAATGTCTACTACTTGTGGCTTTTCCAGTTTCCCCTCCCCTCTTCTGTGATGACCCCTGAGCCTTGGGGGAGGGGTGTGTTACAGATGCCTCATTCAGAGTTCAGCACTCCAGAACTATAACCCTGCATGTCAATCAGTCATGGGTCTTAATCACCATCTATCACAAAAACAAAACAAGACAAAACAAAACAAAAAAAAACCTTCTCTGATGAGGGTTGAGAGATGGACCAATCCATGGGTAGAAAGATCAGAGCTCCAGGGTCAGTATATTGCTATGCCCTTTGGTAGAGTTCGATTCTCCTCTAGGGCCTATGATCTGACCAGCCATGGCTGTTTTAGCCCAGTGTGTGCTCCCAGGAATTGTTTAGTGTGGGAAAAATCATACTTAGGCCCTAGTAGGAAAGAGGGCACTTTCAGATGGCTGTTAGAAGCCGATGGAGGGGACAGGCCACCTGCAGAGGGGGAGGAGGGGGAGGGAGAGGAGGGCTTGGACTCCTCAGTCAGGTCCCTGGGGCCTGCAGAGGATACAGCAAGACGGAGAGATCCAGAAGGGACTGGAGGCAGAGTGGGCCAGAAAAGGGAGAATGCAGCAGCTTGTTTGGACCTGGATGGTTCTCTGAGAAAGGGATGCCTTGACCACTGGGCTTTTCCTTCCTTCTGGCCTCTTCCTGGCCAGCTCCAAGGGAAGCTCCAGGGCCCAGGAGTGCACAGAACTGTTCTTTGGGCCCAAGAGGAGCCTTCAAGGAGGCTTCTGGGAGGCAGAAGGAAGAGGAGCAGCAGGCCAGGGCTCTTTTACTCACTGGGTAATGAGTCACTAGTGACCTGTATAAAAAAAGAAAAGGGGAAGTGCTGTGTGATGGTCTGTATGTCAAATGTGTTTCTCTGATTGGTCAATAAATAAAACACTGATTGGCCAGTAGCCAGGCAGGAAGTATAGGCAGGACTAACAGAGAGGAGAATTGAGAGAACAGGAAGGTGAGAGGAGACACTGCCAGCCGCCGCCATGACAAGCAGCATGTGAAGATGCCGGTAAGCCATGAGCCACGTGGCAAGGTGTAGATTTATAGAAATGGATTAATTTAAGATCTAAGAACTAGATAGCTAGAAGCCTGAGTCATTAGGCCAAACAGTTTAAATAATATAAGCGTCTGTATGTTTATTTTATAAGTGGGCTGTCGGACTGCCAGGGCTTGGCGGGACCTGGAGAAAAAACTCCAGCCACACCCGTATTCCTTACTGAGGGTATGGCTTTGAGGATCCTGGGGACTAGAGGAGCTGGAGGCATCCACCAGGACCAGAGAGGACAGATGGTGGCTCGGACAAGGGAGTTGGATATGAGTAGATTTGAGTGCTGGGAAGAAGACCTTGGTAGGTGGTGCAGCCTGGGGAAAGGCTGGAGGGGGAGCCTGCTAGGGCCCTTGATGGCTGGTGTCAGTTGTCAGTTTAACAGAATCTAGGATCATTTGGGAGATGGGCCTTTGGTCATGGCTCAGGAGGTTATCTTGAGTGTGTTGAGGTGGGGAGAACCTCCCACTGTGGGCGACACCATTCCCTGGTCTCAATAGTGGACTATGTAAGTCAAGAGAGAGTGGGCAGCAGCAGGCACTCAAAGCTCTCTGCTTCATGATTTTTGGATGCCATGGTGGTTTGAAAGAAAATGTCCCTCAAAGGGAGTGTCACTGTTAGGAGGTGTGACCTTGCTGGAGGAAATGTGTCACTGTGAGGGAGGGCTTTGAGGTCTCTTTGGCTCAAGCTTCCCTCAGTGTGATGGTCAGTTGACTTCTTGCTGCCTTCTGCTCAAGGCAAAGCCAGCACCATGTCCGCCTACATGTTGTCATGCTCCCTGTCATGATGATAATGGACGGAACCTTTGAAACGGCAAGGGAGCCACCCCACTTAAATGTTTTCTTTATAAGAGGTGTCATGGTCATGGTGTCTCTTCAGAGTAATAGAGCCCCTAACCAAGACAGATGTCATGTGACTAGGTGCTTCGGGATCTCCCCCTCCAGCCCCACTCACGTCCCATTCCTGCTGCCCCACACATGCTATGGAGTAACAGACCATCACACGACTCTCTAAGTCTTTCAGATTGGTGGTCGCAGTCACCCTCAGTCTGGCTTCCTGTCAGGAACACCCCACTCCCAGCCCCCTGTCAGTTTAGAATGCAGCTTCTGGGAGAAGTGTGTTTTGGGCACTTGCATTAACGGTCTGGTTGCAGCATCAAAAATGCCTGAGAAAAGCAATCTTAGGGGGGAGTTTATTTTGGCTTGTGGTTTTAGGGTACAGTCTGTCATGGAGGGGACGGGGAGGTGGTGGCAGGAGCCTGAGGCGGCTGGTCACATGGCATCTGCAGTCAAGGAGCAGAGAGAGACGGACGCTGGGGATCAGCTTGTTTTCCCCTCGTTCAGTTTGAACCCAGCCCGTGGGATGATGCCATTCACTTAGTGTGTCATCTCTTCCCAGTTAACCCAACCTAGAAAACCCCTTCCAGCCACCCCCAGCGGCTTGTCTCCCAGGTGACTCTCGGTTCTGTCAAGATCACAGAGACCAGGGATACTCTAATGAGGATGGCTGACACTTTCATCTCCCTCCATGCCCCTGTCTATGGGCAAAGTGGGTTGGGAAACTAAGACATGGAGACGACGGCACTGCCCATCCTCTTGTGGTTGGGTCTGAGGACTGCATCTGCGTCTGGACTCTTGGAGCCTGGGCGGGAGGCGGGGAGGGGGCAGCAGGCTGCTTTGATCTTCCTTCTCTCCTCTCCTGCAGACAGCTCACTGGGAGGTTGGGTCCTGCAGGGTGGGGCAGGCCCCACAGCTAGTGGATGCTTTGGTGCCAGACCCTTCCTGGTGGCCAGAGCCTCAGCAGACAGAGGTGGGAGGAGCATGGTTGGCCTCAGCAGGCCCTTGCCCAGGGAGCTAGGCTGGGGCTGCTGGTGGGGAGCCTCTTGGCCCCAGGTCCCAGAGATTCATTTTAAAGGGATCAGGAAAGACGGAATGAGTGTGGACCTGTCTCTTCTGGTGGGCCACAGTGCCAAGGAAAACTCACTCTTCATGCCTGTCTTTTCTTTCTCTGGGTTCTCAGCGCTCCACCGGGAAATGTAAGGCCTTAGGCCAACTGCCCGTGACATGGGGACTCAAGGACTGACATGGAAGTTTAGTGTCACGCAGTCAGACATATCTGTTCCACATCCCAGCCTGTGTCCTGGGGAGGGTGGCTTCTGACAATCCCTCCTTTCCTCCTTCCCTCCCTCCTTCTCTCTCTCCCTCCCTCTCTCTCTTCCTCCCTTTCCTTCTTCTTCTCTTTTCCCCTCTGGATTCTGTCCTTCCCTCCCTCCCTCCCTCCCTCCCTCCTTCCCTCCTTCCCTCCCTCCCTCCCCCTCTCTTTCCTTTCAGTTGTGTGTGGGTGTGTTACATGTGTTTACATGTGTGCAGATGCATGTGTGTGGGTATACATGTGGAAGTCACAAGCCAACCGTTAGCGTCATTCTTCAGGCACCATTCAGTTTTTCCTTGTGACAGTTTCGGTCACAAACCCTGGGCTCTGAGATCAGCTTGGACTGGTGGCCAGCGAGCCCCAGGGATCTGCTTGTCTCTGACTCCCGTGTGCTGGGATTGCTAGACGATGCCACCGCACTTGGCTTTTTTTTTTTTTTTTTAATGTGGATTCCAAGAAGTGAACTCAAGTCCTCATGCTTGAAAAGCAACTGCTTTACCGACCGAGTCATGTCTTCAGCACTGACAACTAGTTTCTTTACCTTGCAAAATCCAGGTAGCAACTCCTGCCTGGCTCTGTGGTGGGTATCAGCACCAAGGGAGCCACATCTGCAGCTGAGTGCAGTGCTGGGCACAGGGCACGTGAAGCTACTGTGATCTCAAGTGTGCATCAGACCTAAAGAGAGAGCCATTCATTGGTTAAGGCAATTGCTGAGCAAGTGTCTGCTAGGTGTTAACACTGTGTGACTGCCTGTACGCAGATACGGAAGGCCATCTGGAAGTTGGTAATCAGAGCTGATCATCTAACTGGGAGGAGGGGTGGACAGGGCACCTCTGTGTCCCCAGTGTCCACGACGGTTGCAATGGTGTAAAGGAAACCCCAGCTTCTGCCGGAGGAACTGTGTAAGTGGAACCAGCAGGTCCTACAGTCTCAGCGTCCTCAGTGACCGCACCAGGAACCAGCAATGCATGCGAAGAAGTCCAGAGTAGTGAGAACTTTGCCCCTAGGGGCCCAGGACTTGGGGGCTGTGGCCTTTGGGGGTGAGGTTTGGAAGGTAAGATGGTGACTTGTTCCTTCATCTGCCCTTCTTCATCCTCAGGATGGAGCACAGCCAGAGGAGAAGTCTCATCTCCAGGCTGCTCTGCTCCCCGAGAGTCTGGGTACCCTCAGGCCAGGAACAAGGATCTCCCTGTTCAGGTTTCTTACAGCACAGGTGTTTAGATCCAAAAGGGTAGGACAAAAGCCAGCACTTTCAAAGGGGGACGAAGCTCTACCTTGCCCCGGAGTTGCAGAGCAGGGGACCAGAACGCAGTGTCAGGGTGTGTGACTCTTCTGGCGTGGCAGATAACATGCCTTCCATTTCTCGAAGTTCACACTCAGAGACACCTCTGCAAGCTGGGCTTTGTCCTCTGGTCTGGAGAAGTATGAGCAAATTATTCTTGCTTCCCAGGAAACCAGTGGTGAAAGATGACTGACGAGACAGGGACAGCCAAAGATGATCGTGTGCTCTAAAGGCCCCCAAGAAGGAATCGTGGTATGGGAGAGGCCTGTGACAAGAGAGACTTCTGAAAGAGGGTCACTGTAGAGCGAGGAAGGGCAGAGTGGCACCAAGTGGGACAGAGGGACCACAGAGGATGTTATCCATCACGGGCTCACAGTTCACCCTGGATGGCTGTGAAAGGTCCAGGCCAGGCAC
>CABHPP010168428.1:0-15775 GCA_902168425.1 Peromyscus attwateri | reverse complement strand
TGAAGGGATAGGTAGGTGGCAGGTTCTGGAAAAGGCGCAGCACAGTCCAGCCGTGTTCTCTGGAGAACTCTCCTCGGTCTACCTCTCGCGTCCAGGTCCAGCCAAACAAGAGAGCACCGCGCGCGTCCCGATCTCAGGTCTTCAGGCCCTCCCTTGGCCCCGCCTTGTAGGCATGATAGTTACGGAAGCCTTAAAGGGGGTTGGAACTTCCAGACCAAAGCTGGAATGGCTACCCACTACAGTTCCCTATTCCCAAATGACCCAGCTTGTGTCAAGTTGACATACACGAATATAGACAGACAGACAGAAAGGAAGAAAGAGGCAGACAGACAGACAGACAGACACACACACACACACACACACACACAAAACAAACAAACAAATAAAATCCAAGTAGGGCAAATACTAACACAACTGCTCAGGCTGCTGGGAGATGTAGTCTTTCTGTGGGGTTCAAGGAGAGAGGAAACAGGGAAAAGGCATCCATTAATAGGTCTACTTGAACCTGTGTCTGGCAGGCAGGTGGTAGATTTTGCAGGAATTATGTGTTAAGTAAATATTCCGTTTAATTCTATCCATTCAGTGGTTACTTTGAACAGTTGTTGATGATCTCAATGGGCTAGGCACAGTGTTGGACATGGGAAGATGGGCGGGGCAAAGGGTGGTGCTAACACATATTAAATGATTGCTCTGCTTAAAGTATTTAAAACAATTATCTGTTAATACTTCTCATTGATGGGGATTGAATCCCTCCCCCACAATAAATGAGAAAGCTGATTCAGGCTGCCCAAGGCTACAGAACTGGCAATCAACCATCGGTAAGGCCCACAATCATTCTAACTTACTTGACTACTCAGGAGAGGTTTGTAATCTCCAGTTTACTGGGAGACAGACACAAAGTCAAATAATCAAGATCAAGCATGATAAGTGGACTCAGTATTGTCAGAACACTGACCGCTCATGAGTGGCAGAGACATTGGGAAAATTTTCAAGGTAGAAGGACATTTGAGTTAGGGCTCTGTAGAGTAGACAAGAGCTCACCAGGTAGAGGAGGACCACAGCTCCCCATGCATGGCCTCTGTTTCCATACTTTGTCCAACGGGAAGACATCTGTTGCGTTTCAGGCCAAGGCTCCTTATTTTGTTTCATGGTGCCTCTATGGAGGGCTTCTGGGTAAAGAAAGTGGTTCTTCTCTGAGCCTGCAGGCTGTGTCCCTAGAACTTGTAGATGATCTGATAAAGTGTGGTAGTCATGACCTTGCAGAGCTACAGAGATAAGGGCCAATTTGCTGCTGAAAGGGCTTCCTGCCATCTGCTGATTGGCTGACCTGGAGATCTGCAGCTGTGGCTGCCTTGGTCAGTGGAGTGCTGAGGCTGCACCCTTTGCCCCACCCTCTGTCTCCTGGAGACAGCCAGAGATCTCCAGAGATGAATTAGAGACTGGGTACTGTTATTACTTAGCTGTCAGGCTCTCTGCTTGTGACAGTCACTTGTGGTGTGATGGTCATTTGTCCATCAATGGCAAGATTCCGTTTCCAGATCCTATCTTAAAGGGTGGTGGCTGGGGAGCAGCCAGCCACAAGCTCCAAGCTGCCTGAGGGTACTCATGCTCAATCAGAGATTGCTCCACTTCCCTTATCACGCTCATCACCATGGCCATCGATGTCATCAGTGATCACCATTGTGGTTTGATGATAGCAGCCCCTACTTAAGGACTAGTCCTCAGCCTCAGCTTCCTGTAGCCCTATAACCCTGTACCAAGCTCTTGAGATCCAGTTACAAATAGCCCTGTAAGGGAGCTGGACATGTCACCCATCTTTCTTATGGAGAATTCTGGGTTCATTGGTACGAAGCCCCCGGGAGCCATTCCAGTCTTTATCCGTTGTTGTTGCAGTTCTAATATTCAGGTCTCAAGGTAGACAATGGTAAAGGCCACTCAAGAGTTGGGCATAAGTACATACCTATATTACTCCAGCACTCAGGAGGCTGAGGCAGGAGGATATCGAGTTTGAGGTCAGCTTGGGCAATTTAGCAAGACCCTGTCCTGAGTTCTGGAAGGTGTCCTGTTTGTCCAGTTACTCCCCCCCCCCCACTCTTTCCTTCCTGCTAGATTTTGAATACTTTTTACAATAGGTAAGTTAATTTCTGTGCACAGGGCTCTGGGGTGGGGGCTGGGGGTCAGAGCTGTATGACGTAGTAATCTGTGCTGGCTGAAGGGTGTGGATTCAAGCGTGGAGTCATTCTTCTTCTGCTTCTTTCTTTCCTGAGTTTTGTGGGAGGAGCCTCAGCCTGAGGAAGCAACGTGTTCTCAGGGAATGAAGGATGAGTTTTCACCCATTCACCAAGGGGGTAGCTCCAGGCCTGGCCCTGGGCCCTGTTAGAAGGAATATTCCCACATATGCTGGAAACTCTGTGGAGGTGAACATGCATTCGAAAAATGGAGGCGAGGGCTCCACATGGGCTGGGAACAATGCTAACAACTGCCGGAGTATTAATTGACAGTGCCATGTTCATAGAGCGAGGGGGTGGGGGTGAGAGCTTGAAATGACATAACAGAGATCGCAGATGACTCCACACAGAAAACATTAAACACGCGCACAGTGGCAGCAAACTGGATCCTTTCGTGACAGATTTCCCACAGGCATAAATTGGCTGTTAGCCTCCTTACAGACAGGGAGAGAAGCTGGCATCTTAGTTTGGGCTAAGTCAGAAATTTTAACCCCATTAAGGAATGCAGGATGCAGAAGACCAAGCTCCTTCCCCAGGGTCATGACTCCTTGTGGAGTCCCGGGTCAGAGCAAGAGGCCATCTCCAGGTTTCTGGTTTTTCCTTTCCAAGGCTCTCCCTCCCTTGCTCTCTCATGATGTAGGCTTCACCTCCGAAGTGCTGTAGGCTTCACCTCAGAGGCACTTGCCACAAGTGCTAAGGGTTCAGTCCAGCCTGTCTGCCTCCCAGCCAAGGCTCTAGCCCTCTAGGATTGGGCAGTTACTCTACCTCTGAACCTGAAGGTGCTTTTGGGTATTGACAACCCCTCCCCCAAATAAGCACAGCTCTGGGGTTAGATCTAGGTACACCTTTACATTGTTACCATCTGGTTATGAATGATAACCTTAGGCCAGTCATCTCAGGTCTCTGCATGACAAGGTATTAGTCTGCCCAGAGGATATAGGAATTAGAAGGGACTGGGGACATCTCTGTCATGGATATTGGCCTCTTGACCCCATTCTACACTACTGGATATTTTATTTGGTTGTTTCCAGAAGGGTAGATCTCACTGAGAACAGGAAGCACTCCTCTCCAGAGCCCTGTTGGTAATTCATTTCTACCTATGTAGCAATATATACATAACCACACCAGCGTCTAATTATAAATTGGTACAACCAGACAGACCTCCTTTAAGGACAGGTGTGTTCTGGAGAATGTCATCAAGTGGCCTTGTCATTGTGCCAGCACCCCAGAGGGCACTTGCCCAAACCATAGTTTATTCACACAAACTCTTGATACACTCAAGGCTCACTGGATTGCTATTGGCATTAGTGGCATATTGTTAGATATCATATTTTGTGTGTCTCCATGTGTGCAGACGCATGGGCATGTGTGTGAGCATTGCATGTGGAGAACAGCCTTGGGTGTCATTTCTCAAGAGCTATCTACTTTGATTTTTTTTTTTTTTACATTTACATTTGTGTGTGTGTGTTTTGTTGGATTTGTCTTTGTTTTTTGAAACAGAGTTTCACTATGTACTTCATACAGGCCTAGGACTCCTGACCCTTCTGAGGCAGCCTCCCCAGTGCTGGGGTTAGGAGGTTATGCCACCAATCCTAGCTGCTGCAGGGTTTGGTCTATATTATTTTATCAGAGTTTAGAAGATCACTTGAATTCTAGTTTTCTGCACTTTCCCCCTGCATCTTAGAAATGGATGTTTGATTTGGTCAGATTTTTAGACTGTGAATATGATGAATTATGCTGATCATCAAATATTAATCCAGTCATAAATTCCAAGGTGAAATCCCATTTGGTCTTGACATTCTTTTTCTTTTTGATTTTTAGAAAGATTTATTTATTGTACTTTATGCCTGCACACATGTATGTATACCATGCGTGTGCCTGGAGCCCGTGGAGGTCAGAAGAGGACATGAGATTTCCTGGAACTGGAATTACAGATGGTTGTGAGCCTCCCCCCATGAGTGTTTTTGTCTTTCTTTCTGTTTGCGTGGTGAATTACATTTATTGATTTTTGTATGGTGCGCCATCTTTGCATTTCTAGGATGAAGCTCCCTTGATCATGGTGGGTAGGTAATCTTTTTGATGTGTTCTTGAATTCAGTTTGCATGTTTTTATTGAATACTTTTGTATCTACGTTCATCAGTGAAATTGTTCTGTAATTTTCTTTTTTTTTTTTTTGAGTATTTGTATGGCTTTAGTATCAAGGTAATTGTAGCTCCATAAAATTAATTTGGAATTGTTTCTCCCATTTCTGGTTTGTGGAATAATTTGAGGAATAAAGATGTCAGTTCTTCTTTGAAGGTCTGGTAGAATTTTGTGCTGAACCCATCTGGGGCTTTTATTGATTGGGAGAGTTTAAATTATTGCTTCTATTTCACTAATTAAATTGGGTCTAATTAAATTGTTTATTTCATTTTGATTTAACTTTGGTAGGCTGTATATATTAAGAAATTTATCTCTTTCTTTTAGGTTTTCCAATTCGATGGAGTACAGGTTTTTGAAGTATATCCTTATGATTCTCTGAGTTTCCTTGGTGTCTGTTGTAATGCCTCCCTTTCAGTTTCTAATTTATTAATTTGAATCTTCTCTCTCTCTCTCTTTCTCTCTCTTTCTCTCTCTCTCTCTCTCTCTCTCTCTCTCTCTCTCTCTCTCTGACTAATTTGGCTAAAGGCTTGTCAATCTTACTGATTTTCTCAAAAGACCAACTCTTTGTCTCATTGTTTCTTCATATTTTTTTGTTTGATTCTATTTTATTGATTTCATCCCTGAGTTTGAGTATTTCTTGCTATCTACTCGTTTGTGGTGTTCCTCTTGGTTTTCTGGAGCTTTCAAGTGTGTTGTTAAGATACTAATGTGAGCTCTCTTTAGTTTTTAAAATCTATCTACCTACCTACTTATCTATCTATCTATCTATCTATCTATCTATCTATCTATCTATCTATTTACTGTAGGCAGTAAATGCTACGAACTTGCTTCTTATAACTGCCTTCATTGTGTCCTGTAGGTTGGGGTATGTTGTGTTTTCATTTTCATTCAATATCAAAAAGTTTTTAATCTCCTTCTTGATTTATGTCTTGACCCAGTGTTTATTTATTAGTGAGTTGTTCACTTTCCATGAGTTTGTGTACTTTCTGACATTTCTATTGTTGTTATCCAGATTAAATACATGGTAGACAGGTATAGATTAAGGGTGTTATTTCAATTTTTCTATATATGTTTAGACTTTTTTTGTATCCTAATATGTGGTCAGTTTTGGAGAAAGTTCCATGGGCTGTTGAGAAGGAAGTATATTTTTTAGTGTTCAAGTGGAATGTTATATAGATGTCTATTTTTTTAAATTTATAATATTATTCAACTCCAATGTTTCTTTTTTTATTATTATTATTATTATTATTATTATTATTATTATTATTATTTGTGTGTGTGTGTGTGTGTGTGTGTGTGTGTGTGTTAACTATCCATTGGCAAGAGTAGGGTATTGAGGTCACTCACCATCAATCACTATGTGAGGATCAATATGTAATTTTAGATATAGTAGTGCTTCTTTTATGAAATTGGGTGCCCATGTGATTAATGCATAAATTTTAGAATTGTCATATCCTCTTGATGGATTTTTTTCTTCAGTGAGTATGTAGTGTCCATCCCTATCTCTTCTAATTAGTTTTGGTTTAAAGTTTGTCAGATATTAAAATGGCTTCTTGGTTCTGTTTTCTTAGAATACTTTTTCCTACCGTTTTACCCTAAGGTGATGTCCAACCTTGATGGCGAAGTGTGTTTGTTGAATGCAACAGAAAGTTGCTGTGGGATGTTCTGTATGGCAAATGTGTTGCTAATAAAGCACTGATTGGCCAGTGGCTAGGCAGGAAGTAGGCGGGACTAACAGAGAGAATTAAAAGAGCAGGAAGGCAGAAGGAGACTGCCTGCCAGCCAGCAACCGCCAGGACAAGCAGCATGTGAAGATACCGGTAAGCCACAAGCTATGTGGCAAGGTATAAATTTATAGAAATGGATTAATTTAAGATATAAGAACAATTAGCAAGAAGCCTGCCACGGCCATACAGTTTATAAGCAATAGAAGTCTCTGTGTTTCCTTGGTTGGGTCTGAGCGACTGTGGGACTGGCAGGTGAAAGAGATTTATCCTGACTGTGGGCCAGGCAGGAAAACTCTAGCCACAGAAAGTTGATCCTGTTTTCCAATCAAATCTATTAGTTGTTTTATTCTAGAATTGATATCATTAATATTGAATTATCATTGATCAGTGTTTATTAATTCTTGTTATTTTGTTGTGGTGTTGTATTAGTTTTCCCCTCTTTTGATGAACTGTTCTGGGATTATTCCTTGTGTCCTCTTGGATATAGTTAATCCTTTTCAGACTAAAAATTTTCTTCTAGTGAATTCTGTACAGCTGCATTGGTGGACTGAAATTGTTTAAATTTCTTTTAAACACGAACTGTTTCTCTTTTTTCCTGTGAGTGTGATTGATAGTTTTGCTGGATATAATAGTCTGAGCTTCCATCTGAAGTCCCTTAGAGCTTATGGAACATCTGTCTATGCCCTTCTGGTTTTCTTTCTCCATTGAAAAGTCAGGTGTTATTCTAATGAGTTTGTTGTTATATGTGACTTGATTTTTTTACTCTTGCAGTTTTAATATCCTTTCTTTGTTTTATACATTTCATGTTTTAGTTATGACATGCATGGGTACTTACATTTCTGGTCCAGTTTATTTAATGTTCTGTTTACTTACTGTACAATGATATGTATCTTCTTCTTTAGGTTAGAGATCATTTTCTTCTATGATTTTGTTAAAAATATTTTCTGTATTGACTTGGTTTGTTCTCCTTCCTTCATACCTATTATTCGTAAGTTTGGTTATTTTCATAGTGTCCCAGATTTCCCATATGTTTTTTGCTCTTTTTTTTTATTTAACAATTTCTTTGACTGAACTATCCATTTCTTAGAACTGCCTTGTCTTAGAGACCTAAAATTCTCTTTCCTGTCTTATAATCTGCAGGTGAGTCTTACTTCTGAGCTCTTTATTTCACTTCCTGAGTTATTTAATTTGAGTTTTATTTCAGTTTAGTATTCTTTTAGCAACTTTATTTCTTTGTTAAATTCTATTTTTATGTATTGAATTGTTTTTATTATTTGTTCAACTGTTTGTCTTTTCATGGTCTTCATTAAGGCATTTATTCATATCCCCTTTAACATCGTTGAACATATTATTAATACTTGATATTTTGAAGTCCTTGCCTGATGCTTCAGCTAAATTTCTTTACTCAGGACCTATTACAATGGGTTGCTGGATTCTGGAGGAGGTGTATTGTGTTGATTGTTCATATTAGTGTTTTTGTGCTGGAATCTAGGCATCCGAACTTATGATGTTTGGTATAGATATTTGGTATTACCTTTGTTGGGTGGATGTTCTATGTTGCTGGGATTATCTCCAGTCCCGCCTGGGCCCTCAGCCACTCAGATCCAAATAAACACACAGATAAACACTCCTTATCCTGCCTATACTATACTTTCTGCCTGGCTACTGGTCAATCAGCATTTTATTTATCAATCAATCAGAGCAACACATTCACAGGATACAGAAATACACCCCCAGCAGTTCTATTATTTGGTTACTGTTGTCCCATCCTGGGTCCTAGACAAGTGTGGTGGCTTTGGGGTCCCTGGTAGAGAGAGGTTCTTTGGGTTGATGGGCAGTCACAAAGGAATGGAGATGGATTAGAAGAATAGCTGAAGGACTAGGGTTTTGGTGAGTGCTTCCACCATCTGTGTAACCGTGGATGGGTTATTTACCTATGGAAAGTCCTGATTTCCTCACTTAAAGGACAGAGACCCCCCCCCCCCAGATGTCCCTCACACAGGGTGTCAATTGGACTGGATCATAGAAGAGCCAATGTCTGTCATTCCTGATGGGCTCATTCATGAAACTGGGGAAAATCCATAACTGAAGGTGGCTCTTTCTTGCTGTTGTGCAGTGCCTCTTGGGATATCTACCAGTAATGCCACCCTCTATCTATGAGATGCAAGTAGCACCCAGACTTAGTCCAGCATGCTCTAGAGCTAAAAAACTGTCCCAGGTGAAAACCACAGCTCTGAAGCAAGTAGAACACTGCTGTCCAACTCAATAGAGAGCTGCCAGCTTGGGGATGAAGTCATGGAGAACTTGACTTGGAAGGAAAGGGTTGATTCAGGTACCAGGAGTTTGGGTTAATTCTCTTAAGAATGGGTTATTGTATGACTAGAAACATGGTTCAGTGGGCAAAGCATTGTGCCACAGAAGTGTAAGGACATGGTTTTAGAGTCCACAAGTAGAACAGACTGGTGGATATAGTATGTGCAACTGAATGGGCTTTTTCCTGATGGTTGGGTGTGTGGGTTCAGCTAGGTGTTTGTTAATGTGCATCCTGGGATGATAGCCCATTAACCACAAGTTCCCAAGTGACATATTCAGAGCTAGTGAGTGGTCTCTCTCTCTCAATTCAGTATGTCTCTGCCCTAGCTCAGAGTAGCTCAGTCCTCAGCTAGGGCTACACTGAGCTCCACTAAGCTTTAGGCCCCTTTCTGTGACATGACAGATTGAAGTGGGAGAGAGGGTACAGAGCCATGGGTAGGGAAGGTTAAGAGGACCTGATTTCTCCCTGGGGTGCCTGGAAATGATGGGAGGCAGCTCTGGGTCTCTGAAGCTGCTCTCACTTATGCTCAAATGTGATGACCTAAGTTGGGCTTTACTTCCACTTCTTGTTCCCAATTCCACCCCCTGATGCTTTCAGAAAAGTGGGCTCAAGATATTTTCAAAGCCAATCCTGGATGTCTAGATTGGTAGATGAGAACATGGTGGTTCAGAGATCCCCCGACTTTCCAAGTGACCCCGGGCATCCTTCTTTTGTGGCATTGAGCTCTCTGTCCAAGATGGTTATAAAATGCAGGACCAGAGACCCATGCAGGAGAGAGTGCTGGGCCATGTTCTGAGTGACAGCTAGGTGATGTTCCCCCCACCCCCCAGAGACCACACACCACTCCTTCCTCAAGGGCAACCCAGCCTGTTTCAGGCTCTCTTCCTTCCTTCCTTCCTTCCTTGGAACCTGGTTTCCATCCTTGCTCTGAAGTAAACTTGCTCTATAAGTTCTAACAAGAATTATTATGCTCTGACTTCTTGTGGCTTCAGGAGATACAAATCTGTGGTAATGCTTCAAATTAAGTGTCGTGAATGAATAATTACTTTCTGAATCAGAGGCGTTCCATTGAATGGGGATCATTATTGTGTGTTAATTAAAATCCCACTGATTATTAAAATTATATTTTGGGGTTTTAATAACTCTATAAGGGACATGCAGATAAAGCTCAGAGATAGGCATCAGTGTGGGCTCTTGTTAAACCCCAATAAATATTGGTATTAATTCAAACATGTGCTCATTGATTCATGAAGCTAAAATAGGATTTCTCCCTGAAACAGGTATGGATGTTGCAATAGGTCCACGCATCTTCGGAGCCTGAATGCAGAGACCTTTTTGATCTATATGAAGTCTGAGCTTGAGGCAAACTTCCTCAGGGTGCCATGTGGTGGGAGAAACTGAGGGGCGTGGTTTGGGTGACTCAGGCAGGCTCCTGTCCAACACCTTCTGGACTTTTCCAAAGACAAGAGTAAAGCTGGCACCGGGAATCCTCTCAGAATCTGATCAGCATTGGATCAGAGAACCTACATTCAGGTGGGTAGGAATTCCAGGTCATTTATTCCTCTCTATAGGACTTACTTGAGAACATCCCGGCTTCCTGTTACTCCGAGTCTGACTGGGTATGTCTGGGCCAGTCCCAGACCTCAGATGATCTGTTTCTACAGAGTCTCCATTCATCCGAAGATGGCAGGGATGGTTTGACCTCCTGAGCTGTCTTCGCCTTTCTCTTACTCCAGAGGCTGGTGGAGGTGGTATCTAGACATTGGCATTGCTCAGCTCAGTAACAGTTGCGTAGCTCAGCCCTCTGTGGGTGAGCCAGCTTGCTCCTTCTCCCCACTCCATGTGATGTCCAGCCAGTCCTGACTGCCTTGCTTCTGGCAGTTGAGCCATTTGAAACTTCTCAAATGCTTAGAGATGATTTTTTCCAAGGACAGTGTGGTATCTTGGGAATTGGATGGAGAAACAGCATCGCTCAGCTGAGCAAAGCAGGGCACTTGGCAGGGCCCAAGTGCCAAGGACTTTTGACTGGCTGTCACCCCCCCTCCCAACTGAGAATTTCGTGCACACCTATAACACATTTTCATCAACTCCATTCCTCTTTTCCTTCCCACCATTTCCTTCTTTCCCCTTTTTCCTTCCCAACCTCATGTACTTGGGTTTTGAAAACTCCCTGAGTCTACTTCCTGTACATGCATGGCTGTAGGTCCAGCCGCAGGATGCTGGGCAGACTTTCAAGGCTTGCATCCCTGAAGAAAACTGACTCTCTCTCTCCAACAGTCACCAGTTGCCAACAGCTACTCAACTAGGGGCGGAACTTCATGAGCCCTCTCTCACCAGGGCTGGGATTTCGAATGGTGTGATCTTGTGAAGGTCCTGTGAACGCACTCGTCACAGCTGCTGTCACTTCATGGGTGCAATGGCCCTGTGGTGGCAGGCAAATTCTCATTCACAGAAAATGTCTACTACTTGTGGCTTTTCCAGTTTCCCCTCCCCTCTTCTGTGATGACCCCTGAGCCTTGGGGGAGGGGTGTGTTACAGATGCCTCATTCAGAGTTCAGCACTCCAGAACTATAACCCTGCATGTCAATCAGTCATGGGTCTTAATCACCATCTATCACAAAAACAAAACAAGACAAAACAAAACAAAAAAAAACCTTCTCTGATGAGGGTTGAGAGATGGACCAATCCATGGGTAGAAAGATCAGAGCTCCAGGGTCAGTATATTGCTATGCCCTTTGGTAGAGTTCGATTCTCCTCTAGGGCCTATGATCTGACCAGCCATGGCTGTTTTAGCCCAGTGTGTGCTCCCAGGAATTGTTTAGTGTGGGAAAAATCATACTTAGGCCCTAGTAGGAAAGAGGGCACTTTCAGATGGCTGTTAGAAGCCGATGGAGGGGACAGGCCACCTGCAGAGGGGGAGGAGGGGGAGCGAGAGGAGGGCTTGGACTCCTCAGTCAGGTCCCTGGGGCCTGCAGAGGATACAGCAAGACGGAGAGATCCAGAAGGGACTGGAGGCAGAGTGGGCCAGAAAAGGGAGAATGCAGCAGCTTGTTTGGACCTGGATGGTTCTCTGAGAAAGGGATGCCTTGACCACTGGGCTTTTCCTTCCTTCTGGCCTCTTCCTGGCCAGCTCCAAGGGAAGCTCCAGGGCCCAGGAGTGCACAGAACTGTTCTTTGGGCCCAAGAGGAGCCTTCAAGGAGGCTTCTGGGAGGCAGAAGGAAGAGGAGCAGCAGGCCAGGGCTCTTTTACTCACTGGGTAATGAGTCACTAGTGACCTGTATAAAAAAAGAAAAGGGGAAGTGCTGTGTGATGGTCTGTATGTCAAATGTGTTTCTCTGATTGGTCAATAAATAAAACACTGATTGGCCAGTAGCCAGGCAGGAAGTATAGGCAGGACTAACAGAGAGGAGAATTGAGAGAACAGGAAGGTGAGAGGAGACACTGCCAGCCGCCGCCATGACAAGCAGCATGTGAAGATGCCGGTAAGCCATGAGCCACGTGGCAAGGTGTAGATTTATAGAAATGGATTAATTTAAGATCTAAGAACTAGATAGCTAGAAGCCTGAGTCATTAGGCCAAACAGTTTAAATAATATAAGCGTCTGTATGTTTATTTTATAAGTGGGCTGTCGGACTGCCAGGGCTTGGCGGGACCTGGAGAAAAAACTCCAGCCACACCCGTATTCCTTACTGAGGGTATGGCTTTGAGGATCCTGGGGACTAGAGGAGCTGGAGGCATCCACCAGGACCAGAGAGGACAGATGGTGGCTCGGACAAGGGAGTTGGATATGAGTAGATTTGAGTGCTGGGAAGAAGACCTTGGTAGGTGGTGCAGCCTGGGGAAAGGCTGGAGGGGGAGCCTGCTAGGGCCCTTGATGGCTGGTGTCAGTTGTCAGTTTAACAGAATCTAGGATCATTTGGGAGATGGGCCTTTGGTCATGGCTCAGGAGGTTATCTTGAGTGTGTTGAGGTGGGGAGAACCTCCCACTGTGGGCGACACCATTCCCTGGTCTCAATAGTGGACTATGTAAGTCAAGAGAGAGTGGGCAGCAGCAGGCACTCAAAGCTCTCTGCTTCATGATTTTTGGATGCCATGGTGGTTTGAAAGAAAATGTCCCTCAAAGGGAGTGTCACTGTTAGGAGGTGTGACCTTGCTGGAGGAAATGTGTCACTGTGAGGGAGGGCTTTGAGGTCTCTTTGGCTCAAGCTTCCCTCAGTGTGATGGTCAGTTGACTTCTTGCTGCCTTCTGCTCAAGGCAAAGCCAGCACCATGTCCGCCTACATGTTGTCATGCTCCCTGTCATGATGATAATGGACGGAACCTTTGAAACGGCAAGGGAGCCACCCCACTTAAATGTTTTCTTTATAAGAGGTGTCATGGTCATGGTGTCTCTTCAGAGTAATAGAGCCCCTAACCAAGACAGATGTCATGTGACTAGGTGCTTCGGGATCTCCCCCTCCAGCCCCACTCACGTCCCATTCCTGCTGCCCCACACATGCTATGGAGTAACACCATCACACGACTCTCTAAGTCTTTCAGATTGGTGGTCGCAGTCACCCTCAGTCTGGCTTCCTGTCAGGAACACCCCACTCCCAGCCCCCTGTCAGTTTAGAATGCAGCTTCTGGGAGAAGTGTGTTTTGGGCACTTGCATTAACGGTCTGGTTGCAGCATCAAAAATGCCTGAGAAAAGCAATCTTAGGGGGGAGTTTATTTTGGCTTGTGGTTTTAGGGTACAGTCTGTCATGGAGGGGACGGGGAGGTGGTGGCAGGAGCCTGAGGCGGCTGGTCACATGGCATCTGCAGTCAAGGAGCAGAGAGAGACGGACGCTGGGGATCAGCTTGTTTTCCCCTCGTTCAGTTTGAACCCAGCCCGTGGGATGATGCCATTCACTTAGTGTGTCATCTCTTCCCAGTTAACCCAACCTAGAAAACCCCTTCCAGCCACCCCCAGCGGCTTGTCTCCCAGGTGACTCTCGGTTCTGTCAAGATCACAGAGACCAGGGATACTCTAATGAGGATGGCTGACACTTTCATCTCCCTCCATGCCCCTGTCTATGGGCAAAGTGGGTTGGGAAACTAAGACATGGAGACGACGGCACTGCCCATCCTCTTGTGGTTGGGTCTGAGGACTGCATCTGCGTCTGGACTCTTGGAGCCTGGGCGGGAGGCGGGGAGGGGGCAGCAGGCTGCTTTGATCTTCCTTCTCTCCTCTCCTGCAGACAGCTCACTGGGAGGTTGGGTCCTGCAGGGTGGGGCAGGCCCCACAGCTAGTGGATGCTTTGGTGCCAGACCCTTCCTGGTGGCCAGAGCCTCAGCAGACAGAGGTGGGAGGAGCATGGTTGGCCTCAGCAGGCCCTTGCCCAGGGAGCTAGGCTGGGGCTGCTGGTGGGGAGCCTCTTGGCCCCAGGTCCCAGAGATTCATTTTAAAGGGATCAGGAAAGACGGAATGAGTGTGGACCTGTCTCTTCTGGTGGGCCACAGTGCCAAGGAAAACTCACTCTTCATGCCTGTCTTTTCTTTCTCTGGGTTCTCAGCGCTCCACCGGGAAATGTAAGGCCTTAGGCCAACTGCCCGTGACATGGGGACTCAAGGACTGACATGGAAGTTTAGTGTCACGCAGTCAGACATATCTGTTCCACATCCCAGCCTGTGTCCTGGGGAGGGTGGCTTCTGACAATCCCTCCTTTCCTCCTTCCCTCCCTCCTTCTCTCTCTCCCTCCCTCTCTCTCTTCCTCCCTTTCCTTCTTCTTCTCTTTTCCCCTCTGGATTCTGTCCTTCCCTCCCTCCCTCCCTCCCTCCCTCCTTCCCTCCTTCCCTCCCTCCCTCCCCCTCTCTTTCCTTTCAGTTGTGTGTGGGTGTGTTACATGTGTTTACATGTGTGCAGATGCATGTGTGTGGGTATACATGTGGAAGTCACAAGCCAACCGTTAGCGTCATTCTTCAGGCACCATTCAGTTTTTCCTTGTGACAGTTTCGGTCACAAACCCTGGGCTCTGAGATCAGCTTGGACTGGTGGCCAGCGAGCCCCAGGGATCTGCTTGTCTCTGACTCCCGTGTGCTGGGATTGCTAGACGATGCCACCGCACTTGGCTTTTTTTTTTTTTTTTTAATGTGGATTCCAAGAAGTGAACTCAAGTCCTCATGCTTGAAAAGCAACTGCTTTACCGACCGAGTCATGTCTTCAGCACTGACAACTAGTTTCTTTACCTTGCAAAATCCAGGTAGCAACTCCTGCCTGGCTCTGTGGTGGGTATCAGCACCAAGGGAGCCACATCTGCAGCTGAGTGCAGTGCTGGGCACAGGGCACGTGAAGCTACTGTGATCTCAAGTGTGCATCAGACCTAAAGAGAGATCCATTCATTGGTTAAGGCAATTGCTGAGCAAGTGTCTGCTAGGTGTTAACACTGTGTGACTGCCTGTACGCAGATACGGAAGGCCATCTGGAAGTTGGTAATCAGAGCTGATCATCTAACTGGGAGGAGGGGTGGACAGGGCACCTCTGTGTCCCCAGTGTCCACGACGGTTGCAATGGTGTAAAGGAAACCCCAGCTTCTGCCGGAGGAACTGTGTAAGTGGAACCAGCAGGTCCTACAGTCTCAGCGTCCTCAGTGGCCGTACCAGGAACCAGCAATGCATGCGAAGAAGTCCAGAGTAGTGAGAACTTTGCCCCTAGGGGCCCAGGACTTGGGGGCTGTGGCCTTTGGGGGTGAGGTTTGCAAGGTAAGATGGTGACTTGTTCCTTCATCTGCCCTTCTTCATCCTCAGGATGGAGCACAGCCAGAGGAGAAGTCTCATCTCCAGGCTGCTCTGCTCCCCGAGAGTCTGGGTACCCTCAGGCCAGGAACAAGGATCTCCCTGTTCAGGTTTCTTACAGCACAGGTGTTTAGATCCAAAAGGGTAGGACAAAAGCCAGCACTTTCAAAGGGGGACGAAGCTCTACCTTGCCCCGGAGTTGCAGAGCAGGGGACCAGAACGCAGTGTCAGGGTGTGTGACTATTCTGGCGTGGCAGATAACATGCCTTCCATTTCTCGAAGTTCACACTCAGAGACACCTCTGCAAGCTGGGCTTTGTCCTCTGGTCTGGAGAAGTATGAGCAAATTATTCTTGCTTCCCAGGAAACCAGTGGTGAAAGATGACTGACGAGACAGGGACAGCCAAAGATGATCGTGTGCTCTAAAGGCCCCCAAGAAGGAATCGTGGTATGGGAGAGGCCTGTGACAAGAGAGACTTCTGAAAGAGGGTCACTGTAGAGCGAGGAAGGGCAGAGTGGCACCAAGTGGGACAGAGGGACCACAGAGGATGTTATCCATCACAGGCTCACAGTTCACCCTGGATGGCTGTGAAAGGTCCAGGCCAGGCAC
>CABHPP010168426.1:15482-43144 GCA_902168425.1 Peromyscus attwateri | reverse complement strand
TATATATATATATATATATATATATATATATATATATTTAATGCAATCAATTCTAATTAAACAGTGGGTTAGGAAAAGAAGAAAAAACCTCACCTTCTTTTTATACTTTCATTTATTTATGCATTATTCTCTTTAAAGAATATTGTTTAATATCTCAGATGTACCTCGGCTAATCTTTGCATCGACCATTCTTATTTTTGTATCAATACTTTGCCCATTTTTAGACCCACATTGTATCTTCAGTTTCACCTTTCTGTCTAACCCTTTCTTTTTAAGTAACAAATTGATTAATAGATATCACATATCTTATAGGTATATGGTGGGATGATTTGATACACATATGCACTGTTTAAAGATTATTGTACTCATACCAATTATCATAACCCTCTCCAAACACTCCAAATATTAGCTCCTCAGAACTTGTTAATAGTATAGCTTAGAGTTTGTATCCTCAATTGGAAGCTTGCCATTTACTCCCAGACCTGAACCATGGCTCTCTGCTCCACTGAGTTTGGCTGTTTTACAGTGAAGTCACATAGCATTTGTCTTTTTGTGTTCTTTCTACCACATGTTCATCACATAAATGGCAGGATTTCCTCCTTTTTCATGGCTGAGTAGCATTCCCTTATACACATTTCACACTTTCTTTGCCCATTCACGTGTCAGTGAGTGTTTGGATGGTTCTTGATGATTGTGAAGAATTCTGCAAGACTTTACATATTTACCCAGTAGAGCATTGTGGGAGTATGACCCCATGACATAGGCGACTACTCACCTTATGGTGGCCATGATGCCTGTGCTTATGAAAGTCCCTCTTCTTCCCTGCTTATTCTTCCTGCATTCTTTCCCCCCCTTAATTGTCTCTAGTGCTTTCATAGCCCCACTCTGTGCTTACTGAATTCCTAGATGATACTACAGGAAAACCTGAACCCTAATACTCCCTGAAAGACTTGTAGGCATCTCGGCAAGTCAAAGAATGTCCTCTGCTTAGCAGCCCTTACTGCTTATATAAAGTGTGAATCTTGTTGGCTTTAGGGACTTCCTGAGACTTGTGAGTTGTTGATGTTGCAGGTATGTGATGCCTAGCAGTGTCAAGCACTTCTTTCTGGCATTTCTTAACTTTCTAATATTATGTCTTTATCTAGTAAGAATCCATGTTGATGCAATATGTTCTTTCTATGTCTGAAAGTTATCGTTTCTTTGAGTTTTCTTCTTTCTCTGCAACAGTGAGCTGGTGGAAGCCTCCAGAAGATTGTGCCTTTCTCTTAGACCTGAAGCATGTCAGTCAGAGCTTGCCATTTCTCAGTGCTTCCTTGCTTTTCTTCCTGGTGAATTTTAAGCTTTTCTCTTCACTGTGAACATTTGATTATCTCACTATATATTGTTTGAGTTGCTATAACATTTTGTTTTCAATTTTGAAAAGTCAGCTCTCACCTCTTAAAATATCTCTTACCCACTCTTTCTTGTTTTCTCTTTGCAACTCAGATACCATGTATCAAATTGGAGAGAATGGCTGAGAGTCAACTGTGTTTGACCTACAATAATCTAACCTAGCACATTAAAGTGGCTCTTTTCCATCTCTCAGATCTCAAATTACTCTTTCATTTCTCTATTTGTTTCCTGCTTCCCTGTAACCCATGCCATTCTCCATGTCCATTTCAGTGTTTGATATTTTTGCTTCAGTGTGTTTATTCTTCTGTTTGAATCATCTATCAAAATCCTCTGTACTAATTATCATGGTGTCTCTTTCTGGAGTGTCTTTAGCACTTTTTAGATGTACTTTTCTCTGAATCCCCACCCCCGCCCATACTTTTCCTGTCTCTTCAAAGATCTGAAGTATGAGAATCCAGAAGTTTCTCTCAGATCTTTCTTTAACTTCATTTCCTGTACTTGAGGTGGTTGTATCACATACATTTTTCTGGGTCTTTGGTTTTTGATTTACAACCTGCCTCTGCCTTGGGTTTTTCCACTCATATGGACTATTGTTTTTTTCACTCTCATCATCTTCAGTTAGAAACTTGCCCCAGAGCTTAGTTTTCCTGATTCGGGCAGGTGGCTAGTCTAAGCAGGTTCATATTTTGCCTCTGTTGGGATACCACATGGTTCTGTTAGATCTGTATCAATTTCTTTCCTTTTTATAATCTTTATTTAATTGATGATGATGATGATGATGATGGTGGTGGTGGTGGTGGTGGTGGTGGGGTGTGTGTGTGTGTGCAGGCATGTGATGTATGCACATATGGGGCTCAGGGGACATCTTCCAAGAGTGGAATCTCTCCTTCCACCTTCTTGATTCAGGATCTCTTCTTTCTCCAAGCTGCATGACTCCAGCCTGGCTAGCATGTGAGAGTTTGGGTGACTGTCCTGTCTCTACCTTCTGTCTCATCATAGGCATCTGGGATTGCAGCCATGGACCCTGCATCTGGCTTTATGTGAGTCCCAAGGGTTGAATGCAGACGGTCAGGGTTGTGTGGCAAGTGCTTTTTTTTTTTTTTTTTTTTTTTTTTTTTTTACCAGCTTAGCCATCTAACCACTGCTGCCTGTATTAGATTCATTGTGTTTTCCTCGCAAGCTGGTGAACAGGCCAGTGGCCCTGGTTCCTTGCTGAGGCTCAGAGGAATCTCCTGGCCTGAGGTAAGCCTGACTCTCATTTTCTGTCCTGCTTCCAGCTTCTAGAATCTACCACAAACTTCTGGCAGCGGTTTCACTCTGGTTTGAGTGTTCTCTCCATTTTGACTTTGGACGATGCTCTCCTTGTTTCGAGCGTGGCTTTACTCATTAGCGGGTGCTTGCTACCTTACTTTCATTTCCTGTTATTGTGATAAAACATCCTGACAGAAAGCGACCTAAGGGAGGAAGGGTTTATTCAGCTCACAGTTCCAGGTTACAGCCCATCATTGTAGAAATCCAAGATGGTGGCAACTTGCAGTAGCTGGTCACGTCCAGTCAAGAGCAGAGAGTAATTTCCCCATTCTTATACAGTCCAGGACCCCTGACTAGGATTGGTGTTGCCCAGCCTCAAGGTGTTTCTTCCCACCTCAATGAACTCAATTAATAACCACTGCAGGAATGCCCACAGGCCAATCAAATCTAGGAAAGACCCCAGTGAGGCTCCCTTCTCAGGAGATTTTACGTTTGTGTCATATTGACAACACGAACCATCACAGTAGTCATAACAACAATAATAGTATTTGTACACATTGAGATTCCGGTCTAGAAGGTGGCCAGTCTCTTAGGGCCAGATCAGCCACCCCTCATATTGATCGGACATCCGAGAATCCTAGTTATCATGCTGGATAGTGTTATTGGCATGGTGGAAGATCCCCAAGTCATAGAAAGAAGACCATGAGTGTGAACCTACTTTGTACACTTGCAAGCTCTCTTTTAATGGGAGGCATGAACTCTCAATTTTCATTTCTAACGGAGGAATTTTCAAAGTACCTTCAATGCATTGAAATTAGTGGAGAGCTGCCTACACATGCTATTTCTGCTTTCTCATCCCCAGAGCAGACGTGTCATGTATCTATGTCCTTGATGTGACTTCTGCACAGTTATAGAGTGAGTCCTTCCCTTCTCCTACTCTCTTGGTTCAACTGACCTGTCCTTCTAGGACAGGCACTCCTGGCTTCTTCCTGCCTCAGTGACCCTGTTGACACATGCCTGTACTCAGAGCCAAGCCATGTTCCCAAATTAATGTCCCCGTCCCCCACTCTAGTGACCCCATACTAACTCATCACCTTTTGTCTAGATGAAGAGACAATTCTAGCTGGTCTCCTTGTGTTCCTAGATATCTGATTATTATCATTCCTCTACTGAGAAAGAGGGGTCAGTGCCCAAAATCAGAACCTGGAATTAATTCCACAGCTTAGAACTCTTCTGTGGCTTCTGGTTGAGCCAGGTCCATCTCTTTCACACTATTCAGCCTCAGATCAAACACCACCTCCCCAGGGAAGGATTATCCCTGCTAAACTGGTACAATCCCCACTGTCTCTTGCCTGCTATTGCTCTGTTTTGCTCTTCAAGACCCTATCGTAAAATATGAATTTGATTTATTTCTTGATTCAAATGTGACCTCTGCCAGAGCAAGGACCGGGTCTCCCTTGTTCACTGTGGATTTCCCAGCGCTGAGGGAAGGAACAATGACGACTGTGGATTTCCGCACATTGTTTCTCCAAGGGACAGCCTGTGCTTTATGCATTAGTTACTTTTCTTGTTGCTGTAGCAAAGCATCCAACCAAAGCAACTTAAAGGAGGCCGGGTTTGTTCTGGCTCACAGTTGGAAGGCACACAGTCTATCATGCTGGGGATGTCACTGCAGCAGGAGAGCGAGGCAGCTGGCCACATGGCCATGCAGTTAGGAAGCAAGGAGATAAATGCTGGTGCTCTGCACACTTTCTTCTTTTTATTCAGCCCAGGACCTCAGCCCACACCAGGAATGGTGCTGCCCACAGTCAGGGTGTGTCTTCCCTCCTCAATTAACCAAATCTTGACACTCCGTCACAGGCATGCCCAGAGGTTTGTTTCCATGGTGATTCTAGATTTTGTCAAGCTGACAGTCATATAAGCCATCACACTGTGTGTCTGTTACTTCTCTCATTTTCAATCACTCTGTCAAGGAGAAATCCCCATGCCCATCACAGAGATGAGGCTTGTGAAATCTCCCAAATCGAGATTGCCACCGGACCCTAAGCCAAGAAGAGGCAGAGCCAAGGTGAAGTTTCTCTCTATTCCATTCACTGTCTATGCTTATACTCAGGTTACTTTCTGTGCACAGATTTAAAGTCTGGGTGCAGAGGTCAATGCAGGAGCAGCTGTCGAGTCAAAATGTCAACAAAACCTTTGCTGCAAGCCAGCGAAAGACTCCCAGGCTCCCGGAGTCGCAGCACTGGATGGCAAGCTTCCTCGCAAATACCCACATAATGGTTGGCACTACTCAGAGGCATTTTTAAAAATCGACTCCGTTTTGGACTCTTTCGAACCATAAAAAGCCAGTGTGAAACCACAGAACTTCTATGTTTCTTGTTCTCTTAAAACTAAAGAAGAAGAATTAAAAAAAAACAAAAAGTGGAGGGGGAAGGGCTAGATGATTTGAACCGTATTTTTGCAAACGCCAGCTCCTCTCGCCGGCTGCAGCAGCTGGTGCCAAGTTGCAACTCACCACACATTTTCACAGGCCCAGCTATTAACCTTTTGCAAACAGCTGCCTGCCGTGGAGTTACTGACCGGGCTCAGAGCCTGGGCAAGACAGGCTTTGCCACGCTGCCTGCCGAACTCACAGATTTCCGCCTGACTCTGGGGACCCAATCTGTCCTCTGTCTGAGCACACTCACTTCTCCTTGCAGAGTTTCCTCATATTAACGTTCTATTGGAGCTGGGAGCTGGGGCCAGGAGTCGGTAGAGCTGGACCAATGGGCCCAGAGCTCAGAACCAAGTCAGGGG
Source organism: Peromyscus attwateri (assembly GCA_902168425.1). Classification (NCBI taxonomy): domain Eukaryota; kingdom Metazoa; phylum Chordata; class Mammalia; order Rodentia; family Cricetidae; genus Peromyscus; species Peromyscus attwateri. Next base: position 37,705 of record CABHPP010168426.1, on the reverse strand, counting down.
GTTCTTCAGGTGAGTCTGGACTTTGAATCTTGGCTTCAGCCCCCAGTACTCGCTCAGCATGACTTTGGGCCAGCCTTAGTTTCCTTCTCTGTACCGCAGAGCTTTGAATCCAGTTTTGCAAGTGGCTCGAGAGGGAGGATGTGTCGGGATGATGGAGTTCATGGATTTATTAGTTGCCGTGACCCACCTTTGATTCCCAACTCTGGTGGTCTGACTCTGGGACTAGCCCCACTGGGTGACGAAGAAGTTTAACTGAAACGCTGAGGATCAAGGTCTTGGCACAGAGCCGGGAGCACGGGTCTCAACAAATATGCATCATTTTGGTATTGCTCCTAATAACCAATCCCCAGGATAGCGCGCCATCCTAAGCATGTCCTAAATGAGAATCATCAATTTCGTGAATGTGTTCTTAGGCCATCTGGCTAACTTGAAAAGTTTTCTAGTTGGTAATCATAATGAGATGTGTGTGTGTGTGTGTGTGTGTGTGTGTGTGTGTGTGTGTGGTGCGGTGCTCCGGTGAAACCTAGAGAAACAGAGAAGGCGGAGAGAATAATCCTTTGTTGTGGGAACAAGTTTCAAAGGCGCAGCTCTGGACCAGGGATCTTCAGACCCCCATGTTGTGCGTGGAAGAGACGATCACTTTGCAAGGCTACAGAGCACTTCAACTCTGTCCAGAAATTCCTTTGGTAAATAATAATAATAGGAAATATCCTTTGGAAATAATAGAGGGGATTTGGCAAATGCCTCTCTCTCGGAGATCTCAAAGGCTTTTCGCGTTATTTTAGAGCTTTAGTGATTTTCTTAAAAGGGTGGGATTTTCTCTCCTACCTCAGTAGAGGAGCATTCACAGAAACTATGAGGCTCCAGGGCTAGCAGAGATCCTCGGTGTGTGTGTGTGTGTGTGTGTGTGTGACTCTGTTCCACCTACCTGCTATGCCAATGAGGGAAACTGAGGCACGAGCAGGAGACACCGCAGCGGCTGTGATACAGAGGCAGGACTGTAGAGAAAGACTCCCAGTAACCAGCCCATCCTTCTCCACTGTGTAGGTCCTGACTGTGGGGAGCCCTGCTGTCTGGAAGCCAGCTGCAGACAGACAAGGCTGATGGCCGACTCCTGCTCGGCCCCTTCAGATGGAGTGTGCTCCTGCCTCAGTTTGATAGAAGGGCAAGGTGAATCATGGGAGGTATGTGTGTGTTGCGGGGAGCTTTTCCCTGGGGAAGCCAGGGTCAAGGCAGGCAGCGGGTGTGGGCTCAAGAGCTCGACTGGACACTTCTTTGCTGACTGTGAGATCTTAGGCACGGCATCTGAATATGGGGTTGGGGGTCTTTCTGCCTCACCTTCCAGAGGCAGTAACTACTGGGTGGGGCTTTGTGCTAGAATTAGAAGGCTGTGTCCACCCATTTTCCCTGTGGACTGATACAGTCTGTACTTGTCATCTCATTCTCCCACTCATCTCCATCTTTCAATTGTTTATTCATTCAGCAAACATCCGAGCCCCACTGTGTGTTAGGTGTTTGCCACACACACAGCCGCCAAAACAACATGTGGATCTTGACATCCTAAACCTTCCTAATTTAAAACAGAGTAACAAACCACCACAGCCACCTCCGAAAAACACAAAACATAAAACCAAAGGCGTGCACCCATGCCGGTGACGAGGGCTAGGCTGCGGGAACAAACAACCCCCTGTTCTGTGGCCGATGTCCAGCTGAACCTCAAGGCTTGGTTGCTACATAGGCAGCAGGATGTGTGTGTGTGGGTCACAGGCTCTCAGAATCTCAAGGCGACTCAGAGTGGCCTCAGTGTGGCCCTTCATGGTCACTGCAGCCGTGGAAAGGGAGCGCAGTGAGTGAGGCCTGGCCCTTAAGAGTTTTCTCTACACGTGGAGCCCTTTTCCACTCGTTCTTTTGGACCAAGAAAGTTAGGAGTTATATGGTTGATCTCTAAGAAGCTGGGCTTGTCTGTCTGCGGGAACGATATAGTGCCTCCTGCGCCAGTGTGAAGACCCGAGTTCAAATCCCCCACAGGCACGTGCAAGCGGTACTTGGTGGTGTGTGCCTGTTAATGGCAACACTGAGCTGGGGGGAAGTGGGGACATGTGGATCCCTGAAGTTCATTGGCCAGTTTGTCCAGCCAAATTGATGAGCTCAAAAAATAAGGTGAAGATTAGCAGGGCCTGAAGGAGAATGGACAGACATAGGAGCCTCTGTTTCCTCATCTATAAGAATGGGGTGACGATCCCCTGCTCTGCCCCTCTGGTGGAATATTCAAGGCATGGGCTCTGTGCCTCAGTACCCACCCCTCTTCCCCTGCGTGAGAGCCGAGTCCTCCTATGTGCAGCTCCAGGGCATTGGCAGACGAGGAGGGTGCAGCCCTAGGGCTTAGTACCCGCTTCTGTGTCCGATTTCCAGGGAGAAAGCCTTTATTTGGGGCCTGTGTTCCTTTCTGCTCTGAAATGCTGGCAGAAGTATTTTCAAGGTTATGGTTATTATAGCAATTATTTTTCTAATTTCTTTTTTGAGCGCAACCCATTTTTGCAGAGCGGAGAAGGAGTGGTGTGAAAGGGCTTTAACGAGAGGAGGGAAGCCATCATTTTGGCAGGAGAATCGTGACACTTTCAAGATGAGTAATTACGGAGGGGGGTGGGCTGGGGAGCAACTTGTATAGAGAATTCCCCTGCTGTTTCCAGTCGGCCTGGCCGCTTGGTGTGAAAGCTAGCCTTGGCTTTTTCCAGGGCTGCTGGGAGTCTTTCTCCTGTGGCTGTCAGTCTCCAGAAAAGGGGAATCACGGGGTGGTTTTGATCCATGCACTTGAAGACCTGTGCCTTGTGCAAATTCGAGCCTGTTTCCTGGGGATGTGCCGCAGACCTCCTCAAAAGTCTAAATGACAGAAACCTAACCATTGACTGATTGTCACTTGGAGTGGGGATGATGAGGGGAGTCATGACTGCCTTAGGGAATGGGGGGCGAGGGGGGGGGGAGGAGAATAGGGAAGTGCAGAGTGGTGGATCAGATGAAACCATTTCTATCCTACCCTGGTTTTGACTGTCCCAGCATGCTCTGCATGGGGAAAGGGGTCAGGTGACTAAGGTATCTAGTCAGGAGTGAAGATCTGTGGCCAGCCTTCTATGGGCCTGTCCCCTGCATGTGTGCATGTGTGTGCATGTGCAAGTGATGTGAATGTGTGCATAGCATGAGGAGGGGAGAGACACAATTATCTGCTTACCAGGTGCTCTCCCAAGGGGCCGACTGAGTGGTGGAGGGCCCAGATCTTCTCTCTGCTATTGGAACTGCTAGGCTGTGTCTCTGGGCCCATCCCTTCCCTTACACTCCCAGAAGGCTCCTTCTGAGGGAAGAGTGAGGGCCCAGCTCCATCCATCCCAAGATGATGACCCTAACATGTTGGTGACAAGCTGGTGGTCATCAGATTGACCTGGAAGCTGCAAGCAAGAGGGGCCATTGTTCTTTTGTTTTCCGTCAGTTTTTCAATCTGGAAAAGCACATCTAACGTGAACTTCACTGTGCCTGTTTGTGGCTGGCTTATGTCACGTAGCATGATTCCGTGTGGTAGCATGGATCAGAACTCCCTTCCTTTGCATGGCTGAATAGTATTACATTGTATGACAGGCCACATTTGTTTGTCTGTTCATCTACTGATAGATATTGGGTTTCTTCCAGCTGTGGGCTGTTGAGATTCACACTGCTGTGAACAAGGATGCACAAACACCTGATGAAGACCACACTTCCAATCCTTTTAGGAGTCGAATGACTTTATCAGATGGAAGGTCTTTAAAAAAAAAAAAGGACATGGTGTCCTTCAGAACAATTTTTTTTTTTCCAGCCATGGAGCAAGGACTTACACATCTAGGAAAAGAGATAAAGGAAAAAGAAAGGACTCTGCTTTTGAGGCTGGAGTGGCAGTCCTGACAGGGGGAAGGATGTATTTTGACTAGCAAGCCCAGCAAGTACAATCCAGATGCCGGGCGGGCGGGCAGGAGGCAGAGGGAGGGGCCCGGGAACAGGGACCTTGCACCCGCCTGGATTCCAGGCCGGCTAGCAGCTCTGGCTGGCTGCTGGCTTGATGATGGCAAATTGTCACTTTGGCGGAATTCAGGAACACCACTTATGTCATTAGGCAGCAATCTATAATTAACTCACTCAAGGCTGGGTGAAGGACAGGAGTCTTCCAGGGTGAGCAGGGTCCCACCACACTTTCCTGGAGGGACCTCCCTTCAGCCATCAGCTGACACCTGATTAGTGGCCACTGTATGCTTTCTGTGCCTTTTCCACCAGGAAGCCTGGGATTGGTGGCTGCTGTGACAGAGGTGACCAGCTTGGGCAAGAACAAGGAGGATTACCGGGAAGATGGGGATTCCTGGGCTGCAGAGTTACTTTGATTCTTGGTCATACAGGCCTCTACTGTCAGAGTGAGGGGCTGTTCAGGTTAGCGGGCCCCTAAAGAGCCGCTCAAGCTCCCAGCGGGGGTAAATGACTTTGAGAGCATCCTAGGGAGGGACACAGTGTGGAGGCCTCTGACCAAGGCTGTCGGCAGCCTGGCTTCCCAAGCCCTGGGCGGGTTGGTGTCTGACTGTCCCCTCTGGAATGTCTGGGCTGCAGCCGGGGCTTGCTCTAAATGAGAACCAGGCGGGAAAGGCTTAGGGGGCCTGGCAGGCTGTGGCCAGCTCCTCGTGCGGTCTGGGCAGGGCCATTTGGCACAGCGGGGGCCGGGAGGGCACCCTGGCTGTGCAGGCAGCCCTCCTACCAGCATGAGAGGCTTGGGTGCCTTGCCAGCCTGGTCAGGCCAGTGCCTGTAGAGAGGAGGGTAGTGTGAGCACCGCCCTGGAGGCAGAGGGAGCTGGCCTGGTCCCAGGAATGGAATCATGGATCTTCTGCTCGCTTGTCTTGAGAATGGAGACATGCCACCTCTCAGGGTCACGTCTCCCTGCACAGAGGCCATGACACCAGTCACATGTCCAAGTTTTCAACACCTGCAGAGATTTGTGGGTGAGCATGTATGTGTGTGCCTGTAGAGGCAGAGGTTGACATTCTGTGTCTTCCTCAGATTTTTCTACCTTCTTATTTTTTATTTTTTTTTTAAGAATCACATTTTTTTTTTTTTGTTCCCCCCCCCCCCCCCCCGCCACCCCGCCACCACCTTCTACCATGTAGATCCTGAGGAGTGATCTCAGTTATTCAGGTTTGGCAGAAGGTGCCTTTACCCTCTGAGCTGTTCATTGTCTTTCTTAGGGTTTCTATTGCTGTGAAAGGACAACATGACCATGGCAGCTCTTACAAAGGAAAACATTTCATTGGGGTGGCTCACTTACAGTTCAGAGGTTCAGTCCATTATCATCATGGTGGGAGATGGTGGTGTGCAGGCACACATGGTGCTGGAGAAGTAGCCGAGTGTCCTGCATTTGACTTGCAGACAACAGGAAGTGGTCTGAGACACTGGGCGGTATCTGGAGCATAAATGAGACCTCAAAGCCAGCCTCCACAGTGACACACGTCCTCCAACAAGGCCACACCTTGTAATAGTGCCACTCCCTTTGGGGACCATTTTCTTGTAAACCACCACAGTCATCTTGCTGTGTAAAATGAATTGCTAAACGGTATTATTAATAAAAAACCCAGAGCCAAATATTGGGGTAAAAACTGAGAGATCAAAGGAACAGAAAGAAACCAGTCATGTTCCTACTGCTAGAAATCCTCAGCCAAAAAGAGAGACCTACTTCCAGTATACCCATGCCTATATGCCTTGCTGTCCCTGCCCAGCTACATCACTTCCTCTTTTTGCCCAGCTCTATCACTTCCTGTCTGTCTGTATAGACCTCCAGTCCTCCGTGGTTAGTGCTGGGATTAAAGGCATGTGCCACCATGCCTGGCTCTGTTCCTAGTGTGGCCTTGAACTCACAGAACCAAAGGCCAGTGAGCCTCAGGGATCATCCTCTCTCCCTGGTGATGGGGTTACAGGTGTGTAGGATTGCCATGGCCAGCTCTTTACATCAGTGCTGGGGATCTGAACTCGGGTTCTCATGTTGTGTAGCAAGCACTTTACCAACTGAGTCCTCTCCCCCACTCCACTTGCTGAGATATCAGAGGCTGACCCAATATCTTGGTTTTATACCCAAGGGAACTTAGGTCCAGGCCTACATCCAAGCTCTCATAGCAGATTTTTCTGCAAGCAAATGATCTCAGAAGTCATTCCTTCTGTGCAAGAGCCCAGCAGGCAACATGTTTTCCAGTTTTCTTCAGCCTGGTCCTCTTTCTTTGTCTTCTCAGCTCCAGCAGGGATTGCCAGGATCTCTCAAGAGCCGGAGTGTCCTGATTCCTGGCATGACTCCTCACAGGTCCTTGGTACAGGGCATGGAGAGTAAGGTGTGCCTCCCTGCTGGTCATCCTTTCAGTCCCTCCAGGGTGTATGCTTGGTGACCCACCAAAGAGCCCAGGAGTATGAGGAGCTGGGACTCAAACAAGGACCTGGAGGTGCCGCCTGTTTCTCAGCACTGCAGAAGGAGGCGACGATGCCACTTGTCCCTGGAGCTAGTTTTTACATGTGAGGAGGAACACCGTGTCTTTATCCTCAGCTTCTCCACCTGCAAATGATCCAGGACATGGACACATGACTGGGCATGAGGAAGGCACTACGTGGGGACCCTAAACATGTTGGAGCTCTTGAGGGGCATAGCTGGAGGAGGGGTGTGACTCAGGGGAGAAGTCAGCTAGGGATGATGGGAGGAACTGCAGAACGGAGGGGCCTCCTGCAAGGTGAGTGTCGTCCTCCCCTTCCTGTGGTCTTTACCCTCCCCTCTCCTTTAAGAAGGAGTCATGAGATCGTGGTAGTGAATTGCACATCTGTGTTTAACTCGTTGGAGGGAGAAGCGGGGCGGCGGCAACACAGAAGCCGTGGAGGCACACCGAGCCCTGTCCTCCTCATTTCCCGTTCTGGCTCTCCAGGGGTAGGGGTGAGGGCTAGACAGGTGTCTACTGGATCCCAGGCTGTACCAGCCCCAATATCTCAGAGGTCCCCCAAGATCAACTGATCATTGCGGTCAGCGGGCTTGTCTCTTTGGAGTCCCTCACTATGGCACAGATGGCCTCATGTGACTCATGACTTTCCTTTGTCTGGGGACCATAAGGGCCAAGTCCTTCCTTGGTCTTCTGTGAATCCCAAATCTACAGATGTTCTGAGGCCATACAGTGCCTGTCAGGATAAGTCTCAGGGATAGCTGGGAGAGGAACATGTCAGACTGTGGGGATCTGAACTCTGGGCCTAGTGCTTCTGTGGCAAACATTTTATTCAGCAGGCTACCTTTCCATCCTTGTAATCATACATTTTATTAATAGTTATTGTTGTTAATTTGTTTCTGTGTCTCATGCATGAATTAACTTTAATGTCCATGTGCATATGCATACATACATGAATATACACGCGGGTAGGCACATATGAGACAAACACAGTTCCTAAGCTTTTTTTTTTTTTGTCTGATGCTGTGACAACATATCCTTGAAAAAGCAACTTGGGAGAGAAAGGGTTTACTCTGACTCATGGTTCAAGGCAGAGTCTGTCATGGTGTGGAAGTCAAGATAGCCCAGGCTTGAAGCAGCTGATCACATGGGATCCACGGCCAGGAAGCAGAGAGTGGTGAATGCCCGCTGATGCTCAGCTCCATCTCTCCAGGCCAGGATCCTAGCCAGGGAGTGGTACCGCCCACAGTGGATGGGTCTTCCTACCTCAGAGGTCCATCTCACAGTTGATTCTAGACTCTATTAGGAATTAATGGTAACATTACACTTACTGCATGGTTTCCAGGACTCCTCTGGGTTACTCAAAGTCTGCAGGTACTTGAGTCCCTTATAAATGGCATAGCCTTTCACAGGACATGTCTTTCCATATTCCTCTAAATGTCACTAAACAATGTGTAAGACCTAACATAAAGAAAACCATTAAACTGAGCGTGAAGGTCTGAGTGGGAAATATATCCCCAGAAGGTGGTGCTGTTTGGGGAGCTTTAGGAAATGCAGCCTTGCTGGAGGAAGTGCACCACAGGGGGTGGGGTTTGCTTTCTCCGCTTCCTGTTTGCTTTGGAAGATGTGAGCTCTCAGCTTCCTGCTCTTGCCACCATGCAAGCTGCTTGCTGCCCTGCCTCCCTGGCATGACGAACTCTTATTCCTCCAGAACTGTCAGTCAAATTAAACTTTTTCTTCCGTAAGTTACTTTTGGTCATGGTGTTTTATCAGAGCAACAAAAAAAGAGGTCGCTAACTGTGTAAACAGGTGTCATCCTGTACTGTTCCAGGAACGACAAGGAGAAAGAAGCCCAAACACATTGAGTACAGATGTAGTTTTCTTACCTCAAATATTTTTTGATTTGCAGAGTTGGTGAATTTGGAGCAGTGACTGTTTTCAGGGTTCAGCGTAATCTATGGTTTTGCATATCTTCCATGCAGGAATGGAAGAAACAGGACATGGGAGAAACATGAGGTAGAAGAGACACACACATTGGAGACACTGGCTGCCCTTCACCTTTGAAGGATGGCATGGTTTGCATGCCCGCTGGCAGCTATGAACTCTGTACTAAGCCTGTGTTTTATCTTAGGACATGTTTCACGTAGGTCTGCATGTGTGCCCACATGTCCATGAGTGCATGTACTTGGGTGTGCAACTGCTTGAGTGTGTTTGTGTACGCACATGGAGGGATGCAGAGCACTTCCTCACTCCCATGATGCCTTGGAGACATGCTTGGTGGCTTTGGTGCATCTGGGTTTAGGGCTCTGGGAGGAGACTGTCAACCATGACAGTTAACAAACTCACGGGTCTTCGAGTGCTGAGGACATCAGAAAGGGGAAGGGGTCTGCTGTGCTGCTGTCCCAGGGATGGTGCCCTTTGGGGTCCAGGGAGAGGCTGATAGGCCTTTAAAGCCACTTGTAAACTCTGGCAAGAGAGATCTGCATCCCCCATGAGCGGCTGATCATTAACAACACACATTAGCCCAGGTAGCTCATAAAATTAATCTTGCTCTTTCATCAGATCCGAGGTCATCGTCCCAGCTTCCCCAGAGAGAGGTGATGTCATGAGGCAGCTTGTTGGGAGAGAGTGATTTTTATTCAGTATGATGAGGCTGTTTGCATGAAAGCTAATTAGGCTGGCCGAGCCTGGGGGAGTTGGGGGAGCTTGGTCAGAGGTGTGCCTGCAGAGACCCTGGGCTGGGTGGCTCCTTGCTGAAGCCTTCACTCCCAGCCTGGGTCTCTAGTTCACCAACCTGGCTGATTGTTGAGTTTCCAGGTCAACATGGTACTAACTGAGGCCCAGCAGTAATTCATTCCCTCTGAGCATCCCGGCTCCCTGATACTCACTCATGGAGGTAGCCAGGACCTTCCTTTTGTAGACTTAGGGAGAGCTGGAGCTGCAAGGGCCTAGTAGGTGGGCTTGTGTTTATATCCCAGCTCCAACTCTTACTTCCAGCCTTGATTTCCTTATGTATAAAAACCAAGCCTGCGTGGTGGTATTGTGTTCCCCAAAATATTGTGCACCCTAATAAACTTATCTGGGGTCAAAGAACAGAACAGCCACTAGCTACAGAGACTAGAAAATGGTGACACTCACACCTTTAATCCTAGCATTCCAGAGGCAGAAATCCCTCTGAATCTCTGTGAGTTCAAGGCCACATTGGAAACAGCCAGACGTGGTGACACAAGCCTTTAATCCCAGGAAGTAAGCCTTTAATCCCAGGGAATGATGGCAGAAAGCAGAAAGATATATAAGGCGTGAAGACCAGAAACTAGAAGCTTTTGGCTAGTTAAGCTTTTAGGCTTTTGAGCAGCAGTTCAGCTGAGATTCATTCTGGATGAGGACTCAGAGGCTTCCAGTCTGAAGAAACAGGATCAGCTGAGGTATTGGCAAGGTGAAGAAGCTGTGGCTTGTTCTGCTTCTTTTATCTTCCAGCATTCACCCCAGTAACTGGCCTCAGGTTTGATTTCATAAATAAGACCTTCTAAGATTCGTGCTATAAGCCTGGGAGTCTCACCAGCTGGGTTAGTTTAGATGTACATGACCCAGTTTATTGATTATGTGTGTTGGGAGGTCATGGATGCTTGTACCACCACACGAGTTTTCTTCCAGTGTGAGGATCCTGAGGATTGAACTTAGGAAGTCAAGCTTGATGAGGGATCCTTTACTCACTGAGCCATCTTGCCAGCCCAAGACTTCATGAATTGTGTCACAGCGCTTCCCCCCACCCCACCCCGTACTCTGATTCAATTCCTTTTTATTTAATATTCTCATTTAATTTATGCTTTCTGACATACATTTGTTTAAAATGGAAATAGCCTATTATTTATTATAAGTGGAATTTTCAGTACTATTCATTATTTCATTAGTTACAAATGCAATACAGAAATACTAAGACAGAAATCTAATAAAACTTGTTCAGAAGCTGTGTGTGCAAAACTATGACACAGGGATGAAAGAAATCAGAGTGTCTACATAAAGGGGAGACAAGCTGTGACTGTGTGTTGGGAGCCTATAAAGATACAAATTCTCAGGGCTGGAAAGATGGCTTAGCTGTTAAGAGTATTTGCTACTCTTGTGGGTGAGAAGAGTTTGATTCCTAGTGCCAACTTCTGACCACTCACAACTGCCTGTCCCTCCAGCTCCAGGGGAATCTAGTATCCTTTTCTGACCTGCTTGGATACCTACACTCATGTGTGCATACTCACACACAGACATACATAAAATAACAAATAATAAAATACATTAGCCGGGCGGTGGTGGCGCACGCCTTTAATCCCAGCACTCGGGAGATCTCGTGAGTTCGAGGCCAGCCTGGGCTACCAAGTGAGTCCCAGGAAAGGCTCAAAGCTACACAGAGAAACCCTGTCTCAAAAAAAAAAAAACCAAAAATAAAATAAAATAAAATACATTAAAAAGAAATAAGGATCTATAGTCTTTCTATGTTGATAAAGAGATTTATCCTGGTCAGTTTTTTGTTAACTTGACACTAGCTAGGTCGTCTGGGAAGAGGAACCCCAATTGAGAAAATGCCTCCATTAGATTGCCTGTGTGACATTTTCTTGATTAATGATTGGTGTGGGAGGGCGTTGGCCCTTCAATGTCTAAGACCAGTAAAAGTGCTGCAGCCTGAGTAAAATAGTCTCAAAGTCTTGCTTGTTAAAGGTGTGATCCCCAGAGTGGTATTATTGGAAACTGGTGGTACCTTTAAGAGTTGGGGCCTGGAAGGAGGTCTGAGTTGGGGATCCCTTCCTGGTTTCCTTGAGCTGAGGGGGTTCTGCTCACCCACTCTTGCTCTGGTGTGTTGTTTACCACAGTTCCTAACCAAAAGGACTTAATCAACTGGTCATGTTCCTAATCATGGGTCATGCGTGGACACCTCCCAGACTGTGAACCCAAACAGACCTTTCCTTTTTCTAAAGCATTTGCTTCAGGGATCTGTGACAGCAACAGAGAGCTGGCTACGTCAAATGGTGCCCTTTCTCCCCCACCCCATTACCAAGTGCAGCTAAGTACTCTGGAAGCACATCCATGGAGTTCAGTGGGGCTTTTCCTGTAGATACCCATGGGAGTCAGGTCAGAAAGCAGGGCAGGATGGAGGAAGACATCCAGCTTAGTTGGTCCTGGGAAAAGAGAGGATTGGCTCCATCAGCATTGCTCCGTTGGGGACTGAATGTCTGGGTCTCACATACCTATCTCTGTCAGCTGGGACTGCCCTGGGAAGGCTGTGTGCTCACGGGTGAGGCAGGCCTTTGCACTGAGGAGGTAATGGCCGGAGGCTGTCTGCAAGAAACTTGAGCCTATCCCCTATTTAAGGGGAGCCTAGGAGGCAATTTTCCCATTATTCCTCCAGTCTTCTCTGCTGCTCTGCCCACCTCTCTGTGGACACTTGGGGAGCAGTTCTTTTAGGGGTTCAGTCACTGTCTTCTTGGGGAACTAGAGGGTCAAGATTGAAAGGATGAATGGTGCTGGCCATCACGACCCCAGCCAGACCCTCTGCTGGCCTCTGTGGTTCGCCTGGTGATAGGAGAGGCTGAGAGCCTCAGGCCATGTGACGCTCAGGTTGAGTGTTTTTTGGGCTTCTTTGTTGGCCATGGTAACTGGATAACCCCAAGGAGGATCCCAGCCAACCCCATGGGCAGCCTCTGTCTCTCCCCTGGCTGTGGGCAAGTGGTACGTTACAGTGTGTATTGGCATCTGTAAAAGAAGAAAGTTTCCAGAAACAAGATGGAGTCACTTGTGTCAATCCCAACAAAGAAAGTAGAGACAGCTGTGAGGTTCTAAAAGGAAGAGTTGTTTCACATGGCTGTCTGACCACAACTGTCACTGAAATCATCCAGAGCCACCAGCTTGCACAGAGGCCACCACAGCCTTACCAAAAAAAAAAAATAAATAAATAAATAAAAAAATAAAAAAGTACTTGTGCAGGGACATCTGCCTAGCAACTGTCTGCTCAACTTTGGACCCATGCCACTTCTGTCAGTAAATCACAGAAGCCAAGGAGGGTTGTTCCAAAATGTGTGATGTCATCTTCATGTCTGCTGTTGTAACCTTCCCACGTGCCTCATCCTTCATGAACATGCCCAGAGCTTACTGGGGCCCATACCTTCTCACTGCAGTGCTCCGGCAACCCCTGTTCTGGGGAGAGTACCACACACGTCACCTCCCAGTTTGCACTTCTCACACGTTCTCACCTGCGGGACTCTACCCCAAACCTTCCCCTCATTCCTTACTTCTAGTTTTTCTTTGCAAGCCCTGTGTATCCAGGTGGGATGCTCTCGGCTGCCCACAAGCCCACGTATATATTCTTACTTGATCTCCCGCACAACTTTTCCATTTCTTTCCCACACAACATGGAGAGCCAGCTGTCCCATCTGAAGTCTGCTCTGTAGCAGGTTTGCCGTGGGCTCCTCAGGCAGTCAGTGGTCACAGGGATGTGCTAGCACAGCCACACTGAGAGGAGAGCCTGGGCTTCCTATGGGTGTTGCTGCTTGTAACCCCTTGCCCTGCTCGTGACCTACCTGGAGGCACCCCTTTCATCTTACAGCAGGTGCCTCTGTGCTTGCCTAACCAGCCATCTTGATGGGTCCAACAGGATCTTGCTTGAGGTAGACAGACTGGAGTCTGCGGTCACTTGCTAGCCTGTGCCTGAGGGAGTCCACTCCCATCAGGGTCCTGTGAGACGGCAGCGGTTATTTTCAAGGCGCTGACTCTCTGCTGCAGAGGACATGGGATCTCTGGCATCAAGATTCTCCCACTAGGCTTGCTACAAGCTCTGCATGTATCCCCGATGCCCACAATCCTTCTAGGCCACATGGCCTGAGCGGCAGGTTGCTTGCCCTGCAGCATGGTTGCCTCGGAGGTTGGCCTCATATGGCTGTATCAGGAGATAAGAATCTGTTTGGGAGCTACCAGGGAGGACCCCAGTTTTACACTTGGTTCTCGATAGCAAGTTAATCATTTACAGATTTTTAATCATGACTTGCTTGACCGATGCCAAAACGGAGTTACTCAGCCACTTACTGGTGGTTCTTACTACGGAACATAGCACTAGCCAGGGCAGTCCCTTCATAGAACAAGTTGACCGCAAGCCAGTGCCCTACCAATGAGAGTTTTAGCAGTCAAACCACCTTCTAGAAGCTGTCTGTACCCCACTTACTGCTAGTGACAGATCTCTAATTGCTAGTCAGGAGAATGCAGCCAGCTCTCCAATCCTTTATCACTACCTGCTACTATGGACCAAAGCAGGAGCCAGCTATGATATGCCAACTTTCTAGGACAGATGCAGGTTGGAGTTCAGGATATAGAGAGTCTAGTGGGAACCCACACCTGGGCGTGGGATGGTCAGGAGGCAGAACTGGATTGAAGGACAAGCTACTGTCAAAGTAGGCTGACCGACTTGCAGCCAGTCCTTTGGAAGTGCCTTGGTGGGTCATCTGAGCAGTTCCATGTTGGTCAACAGGAGCTAGGCCTTCATGCTGCCACTGGTTGGAGGCTGGTCAGGGAGATGCATAGCCTTGGGCAGGGATGCACTGGAGGATCTCAGAGCTGGGACAACACATCTTCCCTCCCTGGTTAACATCGGATCTAGACTCACCCTGGAGACAAACCTCTTGGCATGTGTGCCAGGGAATGTCTAGACTGGATTAACTAAGAGGGAAAGACCCACCCTGAATGTGGGTGACACCATTCTAGGGGCTGGGATCCTGGACTGAATAAAAAAGAGACAGCGATCTGAGCTGAGCATGGGCATTCATCTCTTTCTGCTTCCTGGCTGGAGATGCCATGTGACCAACTGCCTTGACTTCTGCAGTGGTATACTCCCTGCCACGATGGGCTGCTCTTTAAACTATGGCACACACAAACGCTTTCTTCCCTAAGTTGCTCCTGCCAGCAGCGGCAAGAACAAAAGGAACCAATACACCCGGGCTATGTCTCTGTGAACTTCAGCTCCCCAGCCCACCACGTGATCCTCCTGAGGTTCAGCCGAGGATCCTTGGCACTTCCTGGAGTGCAGTTTGGAAAGTTCTTGGAATGGAGGCTGAAGGAGACCACAGGCTCCAGGTGTCCGGTAAGAATGTTTTTAGATCCTAATTGTGCCACGGTCAGATTGCTAGCCTTGGGAAGACAGTGTGCCTCTGTGTTTTATTTCTTCATTGGTGCTGTGGCATTCATTCGGGATAGCTCTTCATCCAGGAGCAGAACCCCATGTGTCTAGGACACTTGCCTGGGTGTCCAACTAGAGTAAGTTCCATGCATGTGACAGCCGTCTTCTTGGGTGCACATGCTCTTGCAGGACTGCAAAGAAGGCTCGGGTCTTTATCATGCTCAGCTCTGCAATGCCAAAGAGCCGATCGACAGTCTCTCTGAACCTCAGAGCACTGGCTGCATAGTGTCAGTTGCAATAGTAGCACCTATCTTACCTGGAGATAGCTGAACAGGCATGACAAGGACTGCAGGTCTATCCCTGAGGGAAAGAAGGTTGCTCTTAACTCATTTCTGTGGCCCATAGATACACTGACTAGAAACCCACTTGGCTTCCTGATCCATCCATCTTGCAACATTAGATAAATGTGACATTTGTTCCAAAGCAAACCAGGAGTGAAAAACTAATGATAACCATGTGGAGATTTCCAAAAGGTTAGCCAGAACAACCTATGGAACGTGTTGGGAACCTGGAGAGATCTCAGCTTAATCGAAACCATGTTCTTAACGGGATAGCTCATTTGTATGTATCACCTCAGATGCCAGAGTCTGATGCAAATGGCTAGCTAATGGTGTCTCCCTAGGAAGCTCCCTGGCTCAGAGTTTGAAGGAACATGATGGAACTTGAACACAGTCACTTTTGCACCAGTGGGTTGCTACGCCAGGATCACTGACAAGGTGATACGCCTCTGACCCCAGCTTCCCACTTCCTTGCTGAAGGCAAAGGCAACCTTCATTTATGCCCGAGGGAGCAGCCCCGGCCTGTCTGTTTTCTGTATGTCGCCCGATGTCTCAGTTCTCACTCACAGGGAGTCTTTGCCTTTGCTAACTCACCTCAAAGCTGCACTTAAGGATTTCAGAGGAAGCTCTGAGCTGGAGATGGCCATATGACCATGAGAACTCGATCTCCGGAACTCGTGTGACAGTTCTGGATCTTTGACACAGTGTTTTATTCTGTGCTTTATAGGATAAGTGCTACTTGCTCACAGTAAAGGACGAGAGAGCTTTCCATCCCACTTGGTTACAGAGATTTTCCTTTTGCTCATGGTGCAGCCTGAAAATGTGTCCTCCATTGGAAATTGCTGGGGTGTTTCCTGTGCAACCACATCAGAGATCCCCAGAAACAAGGACACGTGGATGTTCTTGCTTAAACTTATCACACCTGCTATGTTGCCAATCCCATGCACAACTTAGACAAACAATCATATTCCTATTAGTGTTTGATACTGTGCAATTTGCTAATTAAAAGACTTACACAGCTGTGGCCAGCTTCACAGCAGGAAGCTTCTACTGCAAATGGCCGAGGGACACAGCCTCTTTTGACTTAAGACCAACAGTACACTGCAGTACCCAGAGGTTGTGAGGGAACAGGCTACATCCAAGACTATGTGATTTTGAAGCTAACAGCATTTGAGGACATCTGGGGGCCCATAGTTGCCTCAGTCCTCATGGAGTGTGTAAGACCACAGATATTTGAGACCCCTCAGTGAACTCAGGAGATCATGGGCAGGCAGTTGGGACTTTGCAGTTTTCCAAGCAATTTGGTCTTTTTTTTTTTTTTCTTTTGACAGTTGAACTAAAGCATGGTTCTTAACCAGGATGGACTTCTAGAATCATCTAGATAAAATCTCTAATACATAAATATCTGGCTGCTGCACACAAAGATCTGATTCAGCATGCCTATGTCTGGGTGGCTATGGATTCACCTGTGTGGTCAGGGATTCATCCTTCTGCAACCCTGTGAGGTCCGCAGGGCTTGGCTGATGATCAGCTTAAGGAGAGAATGAAGATCAAAGCCCATGACTGAATTAGGCCATTGCCGACCTTCCCTCTTCATTCCTCATTAGACTCAGCTCATTGTTGATGATGCAGTACAATGTGGGGAAAAGAAAAAGTACCCCAGCAGAGAGATAGCCTCAGAGCTATTTTTTCTTTGGGGCCTGGACACCACCAGGTGCAGCTGACCTTTTGCCATGGGGCTCAGTCTGAGGGGAGCAAAGAGACTGACTCTCATCCTGTTAAGACCAGGTTCTTGAGAACCTGTTCTTAGATGGAAGAACTTTGTGAGACTGTAGGTGGACTTTTCTGTCCCACCAGCCAGCTCCCAAATAACCACACAGAGACTTAATATTAATTATAAATGCTTGGCTGATAGCTTAGGTTTGTTTTTAGCTAGCTCTTATAACTTAAATTCACCCATTTCTAGTAATCTATGTGCTGCCCTGAGGTTTGTTTACCTCATTTACATACTTCCCATCCCCCTTACTCTGTGTCTCATGACATCTCCTCCAATG
The DNA here is from genome assembly GCA_902168425.1 of Peromyscus attwateri. Lineage (NCBI taxonomy): Eukaryota > Metazoa > Chordata > Mammalia > Rodentia > Cricetidae > Peromyscus > Peromyscus attwateri. Next base: position 20,696 of record CABHPP010168426.1, on the reverse strand, counting down.
CTGCCTTTCTTCTCCCCAGCATTCTCTCTGCCCCCAAAATCCTGCCTAGCCATTGGCCAATCAGCTTTTTATTAACAATGAGAGCAACATGTCTTCACAGTGTACAGAGGATTATTCCACAGCATTTCTCCCTTTTTGTCTAATTAAAAAGGAAGGTTTTAAGTTTAACATAGTAAAATTACATACAACAAAAACAGTTATCAAGTAAGAATTACAGTTACAATATCCAGTTCATTTGTATTTGGCAAAATTAGAGAAAGTATTCTATTATTTATCTTTGTTAGTCTAAAGTTTTATATATAATTTACCTTTTATCATAACTAAGGAAAACTGAAAGCCTAATTATTTTGTCTTTAACTTCATCAAAGACCTCAGAAGGGTATAATGTTGCCTAATGAAAGGGACATCTGGCTGCCTGGACAGTCACCCAAAGTTCTTCTGTAACACTGGGGCATCCAGCTTTGGCCTACAGGCCTAGTATATCTGAAAGATATTTTTGAGAAGTAGAGAATTTTGAAGGATTGTCCTATCTTGTCTTAGCAAAGTTTGACAGTTACTTTCTTTTCCATCATGCTGGTCTAATCTGGACAGTATACTTTCAACAACTGAAGCAAGGGCAGTTTCTTTGCCCAAATGGCTGACTTTTGCCATAAAGAAAGCACATTTCATATGGAGGTTCTTCAATGCCCACCATTCTTTTTTGAAGTAGATTGGTACTGTCAGGAGCAGACATGTCTCATTGTCATAAAAAGCTTTGGGTTATTAAACACCTTAAATACCATATTCTATAGGCCTTTGAAGTGTTTGAAGACTATCTATCTAAATATATCTGTTTAACCTTGAAAACATACCTTGAAAAATAAGTTTGATTATTATAGATGACTAACTACCAACCTGTATTTTTAAATTACACATTATATTTTTAAATGAATTGCATAAGTACAATACTCCAAACAAGAGTAGAAACACACACATGGTATAATTTTAAATTTGTATCAATAAACCAAAATATATTCCAATGTAAAATATCTTGAAATTAATAGGTTTTTTTTTTTTGGATTAAAGTAGATTCAATTATCTACACTTTTTTCTTATCATTCCTATATCATATGCCCTGTTTTTTTCCTTTAGAAAGAGACCTTTGAACTTAACTCTTTTGTTTAGCTTTTTTCCTGATTATGATCAATGACAACTTGTAACCAAACCCCCTAAACAATGACAAACATCTATAATCCATTGATTAACCAAAACCCACCCATATTCCATATCTTGGGAATGTGGGTGTCATTTTCTAGACTACTTCCTATGGGCACTGATATCTTTGGGGGAACCTTGGGAAAATCAGGATATTGGCTAAGTCTTGGCTGGAGTAGTTTGTGAGTCTGGAAAATCTCAGTCAGCAGCCCTGAAGCTGTTCTGGATATAGAATTTTGAGGAGACTATAACAGAGGCATTCTGAGATGCTGGATTACCTGAGTCATCTCTTTTTACCGGTGTCTGGTCTTCTTGTTCTGAAAATACATAAACTTTTAAAAGTAACATACATGTCTGTATTAACACAAGTATGGACTGTGTGTTGTACACAAGTTGGCCAAAGATGATTTTCTTGTTTTATGTTTGAGCAGGTAAAATATACATTATACATTTTGTAGTTTTTATAGCTTTATTCCTTTATATCTGTAGTGAGGATTTTCAGGGGGGTCTTCTCCTATCAAACTTGATCCATATCAACCTGGAATGAATCCACAGCCTCTCATTTCCTGTGGAAGTAAAAGCATAACCTCTTTCCCAAAGTAACACATCCCTTGACTTCCATTTTGAAGGCAAGACATTTTAAAAATATATAGGTTGGTTTAATATAGCAGCTTTCATAATCAAATGTTTCTTATTACTCACTCATTAGCAGTCAAAAAATTTAAAGACAATATAATAACATAGAGGATCCAGACTCTCCATGTATTTTCCTATGTGGCATATGTGTGTGTGTGTGTGTGTGTGTGTGTGTGTGTGCGTGTGTGCGTAATTTTACTTTATTCCTTTTTTAATAGCTTCATTTTTAAACTATTTTTTATTTTGTGACTGTATTTACCATTTCTCTTTTCTCTCTCAAGCCTATGTACATTTTTAAATGCACTGTAACCCATTTAGAGGGTTTTTTTTTCCATCTGTAATCTTTTCTATCTGCATGAGCAAAACTTAAACCCTCCATGTGGCTTAGTTCATGGTGTGCTGATGGGGCTCTCTCTGGAGGTGCTTGTGCTAATGGCTCAAGCCCACAGACAGCAGCTGGGAGACACATCTCTATACTGGCACAAGAGACATGAGACTAGGAAGCCACATTTGGCTCTGTTTTTGTGTGTTTAGAACTTTTTAAAAGCTTTCTTAGGTTTTATGTGGATCTACATTGCCCAATGGTGGGGGTCATATGTAGGCAGACTTTTCTGTCCCACCAGCCAGTTCCCAAATAACCACACAGAGACTTATTATTAATTATAAATGCTCAATCGATAGTTTAGGCTTGTTACTAACTAGCTCTTATATTTTAAATTAACCCATTTCTATTTCTTTACTTGCTGCTGTGTGGCTCATGGCTTGTTACCTCATTTTGTACATGTTCTGCTTACTCTGCAGCTGGCTGGCAACTCCTATGACTCCACCCTTCTTCTCCCCAGCATTCTTTCTGTCCCCAAAATCCTGCCTAGCCATCAGCCAATCAGTTTTTTATTAACAATGAGAGCAACACATCTTCATAGTGTGCAGAATGATTATTCCACAGATCTGGTTCTTTGTGAGACCTTTGCTTTGACAATGAACATATGTTTAATTTTTTTATTATTGTTAATAATAATTATTCATTATTATTAATATTTTTAAGATACAGTCTTGCTGTGTATCTCTTGTTGCCCTGGAGCTTGCTGCATAGACCAGACTGCCCTTGAATTCATAGTAATCCTTCTGTCTCTGCCTCCACACTCCTGAAATTGAAGGCCTGCACCACCATGCCTGATGGATCTACTGGATTTAAACATTAATTTCCTAAAAAAGAGGTGAGGAATTTCTTCAAATGCACACAAGATCTTCCTAGCAATATGGGAAAAGCAATTCACTAAGTACAAGTGTTTGGATAATGCAGAACACTAGTCCAGATGTTCTGCAGCTTATTGGCATTGTCACCCCCACTGACACCCCAGGCAGCTATGGAACCCACTATCCTTTTCCTGTTTGCAGGTCCTTACAGTTTAGCAAGTGAGCCCAGGCCTGGAGGACCTAGGGTGACAGGGGGACACAGCTTTATGTCACATAGCTGAATTGCTTGGGGATGCTAGGCTAAAAGGTGAGGAGGCTACTGACCCCTTCTAGGACAGTTTATTTCTTTCATGGGAATGATCCAGTTGGAGGCATTGCTCCTGCCTAACCTGGACCATTTATCCACCGAAGCTCCTTTTAGTGCACAGATCACCCTGCAGGGGTTGGGGATGGGGGGAGGCTGATTTGAACATGTTTTAGCCCTGGTCTGGTTATTTTCCACCAAAGCTTCAATATTCATCTGATCTCAGGATATTGGATTTTTCTTTGAGGAAAGAAATAAATGACTTATCTGGGGAATAAGCCCAGAGTTCTTCTATACCCTGCATGCTCTCTGTATGGGGCTAAAATAAAGTTGGCTGATTCTCATGTAAATCTCTAAAGCCTGGATGTCATCATGAAGTATTTCATATGCCAGGTAAGTAGGTTGCATCCCTAGGAAAGGGAAGAAAGGAAGAAAGCAAGGAAGATTAGTGGTTGTATCCAAGGAGAAAGAGAATAGATTCAAATACTTTAAGTACCCATAGCTTCTGGATACAGTGGCCGAGAAAGATGATTCTCTCTGAACGCAGTCATTCTGGCTTATGCTTAGACTTGATCTTGAAGTCCGGCACATCGCTTTCATGACTGTTGCTATCACTCCCATTCCCGCTTCCCCTTTCCTGACGAAAGATGGCTTCACGGAAGCCTGGTGGGTTTTGCTTCCTTCCCTCAGGGCTGGTGCAAGGCCGGTGGCAGAGTGAGTTGTCCTCCCCACTGCAGATGTTCGGCTAGATCTGCTTTGGGCTGAACGGAGACCTCCAGGGAGAGTTCTGTCCCTGTCTCAGGAGCTTTGAGGAGTGAGACCTCCGAGAAGTGGAGTCGACAAGGGTTTTGTTAGGATGACTTTGCCAGGCTGGTGGGAGGAAAAAGAGACACGTTTTCTGATTCTCAAATGCGTAGAAAACTTTCAGGATTCAGCACGAATTGAAAGCAAGACTGTGTGCTAGCACTGGGGTGATTTTAGCCTGTGCCAAGTGTGCAGACTGCATGCAGAGCTGTTTGTGTTTCTGAGCTTCACCTTGAGCCCCCAACTTCAGAACTTGGGATTTTGTCTGACCCCTTGATCAGATTTCTTTGTTCTAGTGATGAGAAAATGGAGGCTGTGACAGATAAGGCGACCTAACTAGTGCCACAGGGTGGGGTGAGACTCAGAAGTCTGTGCTTTCCCCAGAATGTGATTGTTCCAACAAGGGATGCCACAGTGTCCCCCACTGTGCCAGCTTCTCTCCATGTGACTTGCTTCCTTCCACTCAAAGGGAGAAATATTTCCACAACCCCTTGGGATGGCATCATGACTGCTTTGACCAGTGGGCTATGGCAGAAATGAGATCACACCAGTTCCAGGCATGGCCTGTCAAGGCCATGACACATCTTCATATGGCCCCTTGGAACATTCACTCTTCCCATTTGGCTCTGTACCTAGTTGCCATATGTAGAAGACCCAAGCTGCACAGAGAAGCAACATGTACAGAGTGCACAGTCCAGTTGACAGCCTGTGTTGACTCTCAGCCATCTGAGCATGCCATCACGGATGTCTGGCCAGCTCAGCTTTCAGATGACCGTGGCCCCAGTTGGAACTCAGTTTGCTTCACTCCTGTGAGTACTGATGCTTGGTTTGAGCCTCTAAGTTTTAGGGATGCTCATTAGGCAGTAACATTTAGCTGGAACATTACTCATAATGTGAATATAAAACGCATGCTTGACTGTTGTAAGCTCTTAACCAACTCTCTCCCACTTATTCTAAAATTTAATCTTTTTCTAATGGAAGGCCATGACACATTATTGGATCATAAGATCATTTTAGTGGGTTGCAGAAAGTTAAGTCAAAGAGAGCTTAATGTATCAGAGTGAAGGCAATAATTGTCC
>CABHPP010168426.1:0-12380 GCA_902168425.1 Peromyscus attwateri | reverse complement strand
TTTGTCTGCTCTCTCTCTCTCTCTCTCTCTCTCTCTCTCTCTCTCTCTCTCTTGAAGGGAAACAGAGGAGGCGAGGATAGGGAAGAGAGGGGAGGTGGGGGGTGACTGGGAGGAATGGAGGGAAGGGAAACTATGGTTGAGATGTAAAGTATCAGAGAAGAATATATATATATATATTAGAACTGAATGGCATGAGCTGCTATGGACTCCAGCTGCCAAGACTGTGACAGGTCTCTAACATTACAAGGATAATGTCTGTCTAGGCTGATGGCGGAATGGGACAGTGAGGTCACACATGCAGGCAGAGTCCTCTAATATAATTAGAGAGGGAGAGAGAGAGGGAGACAGAGAGAGAGGCAGAGAGACAGACAGAGAAGAAGAAGAAGAAGGAGAAGAAGAAGAAGAAGAAGAAGGAGAAGAAGAAGAAGAAGAAGAAGAAGAAGAAGAAGAAGGTGTGTTAAGCTTTGTGACGGATCATGCTTAATGACTGTGTACTAACTGTAGGCCCCATTTTAAGGCCTAGTCTCTTACCATTATCCCACTATAATCCAGTGAGGTGAATAACTGAATCTTCAGGTGGGAAAACAGGCTAGGGAAGGCGAAGTCTGCTATAGGATGTTCTGTACGACAAATATGTTAATAAATAAAGCACTGATTGGCCGGTAGCCAGACGGGAAGTATAGGCGGGACTAACAGAGAGGAGAATTGAGGGAACAGGAAGGTGGAGCAGGAGACACTGCCAGCCACCGCCAGGACAAGCAGCATGTAAAGATGCCGGTAAGCCACGAGCCACGTGGCAAGGTATAGATTTATAGAAATGAGTTAGTTTAAGCTATAAGAACAGTTAGCAAGAAGCCTGCCATGGCCATACAGTTTATAAGTAATATAAGCGTCTGAGTGATTATTTTATACGTGGGTTGTGGAACTGCGGGGCTTGGTGGAACCTGGAGAGAAGTACTCCAGCAACAGAAGTCCTTGCTCTGGGGTTATGTGGTCAGTGGAGAGTAGGAGAATGGTGACCTGCCCATGACCAGGAGCAATGGGCTGGGTCACAATAGCTCTGTTTGAGCACAGGGCAAGAGAAGAGCGGCAAGAGTTGGATTACAGAATCCTTTAGTTTGGAAGGTTGGTAGAAACAAGTGGTTAATTGGAGCTGGTGACAGAGGGAGGCTTTTACAAGGGTCCCCATGCCCTGGGGCAGCATCATCAGGGAGCAGTGTCCCTTCTGGTCTGGAGGTAGAGGCAGGGCCATGGGAGGTATCCTGGCCTTGCTGGGGTGGGAGGAGCTGTTGCAGCGAAGATGGAGGGCCCCACTCCCTCCTGCTCTTCCCGCTGCTTCTTTCTGAGGACCCAGTCAGGGTCAAGGAGCTTTGGAACCCTGCTGCTTAGAGGGGGACATGGAGAGAAGACCAGAGGGACAATGAGCCCTCCAGCAAGGACATGATGCTTTTAAGTGAAAACACCCTTCCCACCAGGCCTCTAGGGACACCAGGGTCTAGGGCTTGCCCACATGGGGCTAGGGGTACCTGTGGTAAAGCCCATTTTAAACTCTCACTGGGGCCATTTTCCTTCCCGATGGCCTTTAAACATAAAGCCAGTGCTGAGCAAGGAGGTCTCAGGAATTACCAAGATACATAGCCAGACAGCCAGCCAGGGGGAGGGGTGGGAAAAGGCCACTCTTCCAAGCCTCCAGTCAACCCTGAGGCTGGTGCTGATGAGAGGATTGAACACTTTCTGAGTCTCCCCAACCAAGAGGCTTGGCTAATCATTCTAAAAGAGAGATTTGCAGGATCTCTCACCTCATCCATGGAGCCAGAAAGTATGAACTGTGATGCGTGCTTAATTCTGTGTGCTCAGTGATGCATCATGAGCCTTGGCCCTCCCCGCAATGGTGCTGGGCACAGGGCTCTGGTGCAAGCACAGATTACTCTGGTCACATCCTTGTGGGCACAAAATGCCTCCATCCCTCTGGAGCAGGACAGCTGGGTGGAGGTGTGGCTGGAGGGCCATGGGGCAGGTCAGGAAGTCCTGTGTCTTTGCCTGAGGAGGAGTTGTGTTTTATGAGAGGGGACATGGGGAGACAGGGACCCTGGAACTGTTGGTGTGGGAAGGACTCATAGATCACTGGGCTCGGTAAGGTGTTCTGTTGGTCTTAGGGTGTAGGATGGACCTGGGTTATCAAGAGTGTGGAGTGGAGGGGTTGAGGGGTGTGGCTCAGAGACAGATTGCTTGCCCAGCATGCATAAAGCCTTTGGTCTGAGTCCCAGCTTCAATTAAAACTGGTCATGGTGGTATATGCCCATAATCCAATCACTCAGGAGGGGGCAAGAGGACCAGAAAAGTTCAGGGTCATCCTTGGCTACATGGCAAGTTCAAAACTCATCTGGGTTCATATGGGATCCTCTCTCAGAAGGAGAAAAACAAAGAGAGTGGCATGAAGAGGGACGGGGGAGGGGTGATCAGGAGAGGGCAGAGTCAACTGACTCTGAGTGCTCTCCCAGGTAAGGGAGATGTCCAGGGTTCAGAATTAAGAGCGCTCCCCCAACCCAGATCCCAGGGATAGAAATGAATATATAATGTCCTTACCTTTGAGCCTCTAACCCCCAGGTACTTTTCTACATGGAGGGCTGTCTTAGTTAGGGTTTGTTTCTATTGCTGTGAGGAGACACCATGACCATGGCAGCTCTTATAAAGGAAAACATTTCATTGGGGCTGGCTTACAGTTCAGAGGTTCAGTCCATTACCATCATGGTGGGGAGGGAGCATGGCAGTGTGCAGGCAGACATGGTGCTGGAGAAGGAGCTGAGAGTTCTATGTCTTGCAGGTGACAGGAAATGGTCTCCATGTCACACTAAGGGAAGCTTGAGCAAAAGAGACCTTAAAGCCCATCCCCACAGTGACACACTTCCTCCAACAAGGCTATACCTACTCCAGCAAAGCCACACCTACTAATAGTGCCACTCCCTTTGGGGGCTATTTCTTTTCAAACCACCACAAGGGCCATGACTGGTGTACTCCTTGCAGCTAGTGTACAGGGAACAGAGTTCCTGGATATTCTTTTTAATCAGTGTCACCTAATTGTGCAGGTTGTGCTCTGTTCTGCCCCTCCCCTCAACTCCAGCTGCACTGGCTCTCAACAGAGAGGCCCCCAAAGCCACGGCCATTTGATGTATCATTAAATACACCTTCTCACACTTGGCACACAAGCCCCGATAAAGTTTCACCTTTTAACGAAATAAATGACTCAATTAACAAGATGAAAAACAGCAGTGTGGTGGCAGGCCCACTTGGTGGCCTGAAAAAAAAAAAAGGCTGGAGAAGAATTATCCCAGCAGGGAGCTAATGTGGGCAGAGACCTGGCGCTCTGTGGGCGTCGCTGCCTGCCAGCCTGCCAGCTTGCCAGCTGGGGTGGACAGGGCCTGCTGACCGCTGCTAGGGGGGCTCCCATGATCTGGGCTAGGGGCCAGCAGGGGTGGTGGGATCCACCAGAGCTGATCCAGCCTACCTCTTAACTACTGAATCAGGTGGGAAGGGAGAGAGGGGGGAGGGGGTGGGCAGAGAGAGGGAGTCGGGCGGGGGGGGGGAAAAGAGGGGAAGGGAGGGAGAGAGGAGAGAAAGGAGTGGGAGAGAGGGAGAGAGAGCTAGAGAAAGGGAGAGAGGGAGAGGGAGGGAGGAAGAAAGAGAGAGGGAGAGAGAAATAATATGCAGCCTGCTCCTGTCTGTCTCAGCACACAAAATTATAAAAATTCATGTCTTGTGTGTGTGTGTGTGTGTGTGTGTGTGTGTGTGTGTGTATGTGCATACGTGTGTGTGCTCTTGCACACTTGCAGTCCATGTGGAGGTCAAGGTGGACATGAGGACACATGTCTCCCTCCATTGCTCTCCACCTTATTTTTTGAGGCACTTGAACCTGAATCTCTCTCCTTTGGCTACACTGGCTGGCCAGGAAGCCCCAGGAACCCTCTTGTTTTTGTGTCTCCCTCTGTCCCCCAGGGGTGAGCTCACAGGCATGTCACTGGAGTGCATGCTCTCGTGTGTGCATGTGTGTGTGTCGCCAGGTGTGCATGTGAGTGTTGTAGAACAGAGGTCAACTTCGGGTGTCTTCCTCTAGCTGATTCCACCTTGGTTTTTTTTTTTACTGGGACAGAGTCTATCACTGAACCTGGAGCTTGGTGTTTTGGCTAGACTGCCAGGAAGCCCTCAGGATCTACCTGTCTGACAGCCTCCCCCACTTCAGTGCTGGGATTCAATGCATGCCATCACACCTGGCTTTACACGGGTACCAGGGTTTGCTCTTGGGTCCTCAAGCTTGCACTCGCAGCAAGCACATTACCGACCAGGCCGGTCTCACTAGCCCCAACCTTGTGTTCACAGAGAGACCCCAGTATGTCCAGCTCTGTGCTGTGTGCTTAATGTAGCTTTTCTGTGGTGGACACAGGCTGGTCCCGGGAACAAGTCCCTTTCTGAATTCAAGATGTACACAGTTTGGGAACAGTGTCCCCATCATGGTCCCCCATTTTCTCTTTTGCAGAATCAGCAGTTTTATCCCGGGCAAGAGCTGGCTCTCAACCTGAGGGTGTGTTAACAAGCTTTCTGACCCCACTGGGGTGATTGCAAGTCCAGCTGGCTTGGGGCCCAGGCTGTAGGGTACAGCACCCTGCAGGCAAGGGGTCCACATCCTTGTGACTTGATCTCTGTAGTCCACACACATCTTTTCCTCTCCCACTACAGCTGTGGCAGCAATCTCAACAGGCCCCTCTCATTACTACCGTCTTTGAAATGATGGCGGTTATTAGCCCCTCTGGCAAGGCTTGTTATTTAATGTGTTAATAAAGAAACACACACATTTCTAGGTCACAAATCTGTTTTTAATATTGGATTACTGTCAGAATAATGGGGTTTCTTTGTCATCAAATGCATTTTATATTTTATGCAGGCAAATTTTTATTCTGACTTGGTCCTCGGCTTCGCCCACCTGTCAGCAGGGCCCATGGCAGGAAGATGGCTGAGAGTGTCTGGGCTGGGAATTTTAATAGTTCTCTGGAACTCTGAGGTCTTGAGAAGCCATGGAGCCAGAGTACTGATCTTGGTGACAGTGGTGTCCTCTTGGTGTGCTTGCTGCATGCTGGGGCCATTGTTTTTTTATGGAGGTGTAGCTGCACATGGAAGATCCTTGTGGTCTGAAGTGCACACCTCCGGAGTTTGGGCAGGTGCGTCCACTCTTTCCAGCGGTGCACCAATGAAGAGTCAAGTCACCGCACAAGGCTCCTTTGTGTCCATTACTGGCCTACCTCCTTTGTGTAGCCTAGGCAAGGGGTGGCCACTGCTGTTCGTTTCATCCTGAGTCCGCCCTTGGGACTGCTCACACCTAGAATCCCATTCTCTGCACCTTTCCACATGCCTGTTGGACACCAGCACAGTGCCTAGAGGCACGCTCCTGTTGTAGGTACCATTGCCTGATTCTGTTTATGACTGCATAGTATTCCAGTGTAGGAGTCATATGGATAAGTAATGAATTTTTCACACATATACATTTACAGACACACGTTTTGTCATGATAAGCACGAAAGTACACCCTTGGGTCACGTGCATGGTGATGGAGCTTGGATGGGTTGACCATCTGTATGGGTAGGAGGGTAGGATGGACCGCATCCTCTCTCAGACCCCCCAAGGTCTGGTCCATCTGTGAGCGTGACTCTTGTCCATGGACAGATGCACACAGATTCATCTGGGGTATGGGTTTTGTTCTGAGTGGTTTGGTTCGACCTTTGCCCTCAAAGTACGAGCACTGCCCAAGAACAATGCTTTTCATGATGACTGTCATCCATGCTACAAGAAATGTGTGGTCATGGTTCTCATGAGGTGGAAAGCACCCTACATTTTGTGAATGAGACCAACGGGAGCCCCACCTTTGTCTCAGCATGTGAGACAACTTATTGAAGAAACTGGAGCTGAACACTGCATTCTTGGAGTTCACAGGTGACAGTGATGACATACAATATCCTCAGGTCTCAGAGGGAGAGCCCTAGGGCTGGGAAGCTTCCAGAAGGAGGGGCCACCTGAGCAGGACACTGTTTGGGCATGGAAGGTATAGCTTGCTGGGAGCATGCAGTGCAGGTGAGTTTATGGGGCAGATGAGAGGCAGAAGACACACATTGATGATGTGCTAAAGATGGTCAGTTACGGGACAAGTGTGAGAAGGTCAGGGGCTGGGACACTAGAGATCCAGGCAGACTTCAGATTTCAGTTGCAGGTTGAGAATGTGAACCCTCCTGAAACCTGTGGAGAGATGAAGATATCAAGTCCAGCTCCAGTTCGGGTTAATTTTATGCCCTAGCTTCTGTGTGATTACAATGACCAGGGACTAACTGGCTTGTGCTCTGGAATCTGGGAGGTCCATCATCAAGACGCTGACACTTGGGAAGCCCCCTTGCTATGCTGTCCCATGGTGAAGGACAAGGAGAGAGCAAGAGGACAGGACATCCACTCACAAGGGTGGGTGACCCACGTGCCCCCCCCCCCCCCCCGGCCCTGCCTCCCTGGGTCCCACCTCCCCTAGGCACTGCCTAGGGATTCTGGTTCAGTTTCAGGCTGTCTAGGGGACACTTTCCAGCCACATTCAGTTCCTCTAAGCAGGACACAGCTACCAAGTTGGACCACAGGGAACACAATTTTTTGTTTGTTTGTTTGTTTTTAAGGCAAGGTTTTTCTGTGTAGCCCTGGCTGTCCTGTAACTCACTCTGTAGACCAGGCTGGCCTCAAACTCAGAGATCCACATGCCTCTGCCTCTTCCGAGTGCTGGGATTAAAGGTGTGCACCATTACTGCCCAGCTTTGTAACTAAAACGACACATTTCAGAAGTCTTGTGTTTGGCTTGACAAGGGGATCTTCCTCTGACCACTGCTGATTTCTTACTTCTTCCACTAAACTGTCCATCAGAAACCCGCTTCTGTATCAGTGATCCTCCACATCTGTTTGGGCAAGCCTTGTGTACAGATGTGCAATTTCTATCTATTGTCCAATTATTTGACCTTTAGGAGGAGGTATTGGGAGGTGGTTGGGGTGGCTAAGGTCGGGAGGGTGGTACTCTATGAAGGCGTCCATGGGTTTACAAGAGTACGAAGTGGATCTTGAACTGGCACTTAATGTCTGACCGTGTGGTGTTCTCTATGTAGTCATTGATGCAGCCCAAGGCCCTCGCCACTGGCCAGCACCCTGGTTCTTGGACTTCCCAGCTTCCAGAACCATAAGCCAAGGATGTCGCTGTTCTCTGTAACTGCCAAGGTTTTTGCTACAGCAATAGAAAGTGTGCTAAAATAACGAGAAAGCTGGAGTCTTCTTTCTCTGTAGATTTTCTTGTTTCTGTACGTGTATGTATATATGGTGTGTGCATGCATGTTCATGTATGTGGGTTCCCATGTGTATAGGGGAGACGCTGAGATGCCTGTGGTGGTCTGGCACCAGCAAACTGTTGAAGCCAACTTTTGGAGAGGAGAGGGGCATGACAAGGAAGGCAAGGAGGCCCCAGAGGAGAGGGAAGAAAGTATGTGTTTGTGTGTCCTGTAGGGGAGACACACACTGTCCCTTCCCACCCAGGCTGCAGGCTTCCTAGCTCTGCTGTTTTCTGGCTGTCCCCAGATCTCCAGATGTGCTCTCCAGATGTGCTTTGCAGCATCTCCCCTCTTGCTCATCTCCTCAGCCTTTGGCCTGTGTGTTTGAGTGAAGAGAGGAAGGCTCTGCTCCTGGTAGCCATCAGGCTCTGGAAAACTAACTGGTGCCCTTGTTCTATCCTTGTAAAAGCCGTGGCTCGGGACAGTCTGACACATGGTCCTTCTGAATGACATTAAGTGACACTCTGGAGCAGCCAACGCTTGCCTCTGGAGTATGGCGGCAGGAGACAGCATCTCAGGTGAGGGACAGCAGAGGGTCATTAGGAATGACCCACAGACCCACCTGCCTCTTTGAGTGCCTGTTCCTTAACCTCTGTTTTGTAACCACAAAGTAGGGGGCACCAGCTTGGCTCATGCAGGGACTGATGGCTGTCAGGAGCAGGGCCCCACCCATGTCACCCAAACACACGGGGACAGAATGAACCTGCCTGGAAATCTGTCCTGCGTCTTACACGTCATGATGGGCGAGCTCAGGCTTCCCTAGCCTAAGAGGGGCAATTTTAGAAAGGAACCATACATAGGTTATCAGTGTTCCCAACTACTGCTGGATAGCAAGATGGTTCAGTGGTCAAAGGTGCTTGCTGCCAAGCTTCCCTGGGTCCCTGGGACCTATGTGGTGACAAAAGAGACCAAACTCCTGCAGTAGTCCTCTGACCTCCACAGGCACTCTGTGGCATGCATCTGCCACCCCCAAATAAATAAATAAAAATAAAATTAAATAAAGAAAACAAGACAAAAGCCAAGCAGTCTATGGGTGTGTTTATTGTTTTAACTAAAGACTGTCATTCATTCTACCATTATTAGGTACTGTCTGTTTTCAATTGAAAATAAAGTGACCTAAGCACCATCCTACCGAGTCAGGGGACAACATGATGTCAACAACACTAACGGTCAGTCCCTCACTGTGAACTGTTTCTCTGTATTTACTGACTGGGTTTTGATTAATCAGTTAAAAACCTATATTAGTAGAACTGAGCAAAAAAGAATTTAGCCCCAGTGTTCAAAGGGCTCAAACATCTGGAAGGAATATGACTATCAAACATCAAGTTCCTTGGCATGCAGCAGGCGGCCATGAGCCAGTAGGTCTCAGGTCGGGTGACTTGGCTGTGAAAAATGGCCGAGAAAGCAACCCTGAGTCCAGGGCTGGCTTCACACTTCACAGTCTGGGCCATTGTCCAAGGTCTTGTGCCCAAAAGGGCCACCCTCGGCCTTCTGCTCACTCTAGATGGCTGGTTCCTCATCACTTCGTCTCTGGACTCCTGTTTCCTAAGTGCGATCCAATGGAACGCTGAAGCATGCATGTGAGCAGCTGAAACGCTGCAGTGGGTGTGTCCGGTTCTCTACACCAGGAGCAGGATGTCAGGGCCACAGTGTGCAGGAAGTCACGAGATGCAAAGCAGGTACAAGGTGAATGTTCTGTGGAAGTCACTGGCCCATTGAGAGCTGGTGGCTGTACACAGTCAGGAAGTGGGGTAAAGCAGGTGAGTTCATTTGCTGTGTCTTTCCCACTGTCTGGCAAGGATGGAATGTTCAGTCACACACTACAGACCCAGATTGTGGTCTATGATGGACCGTGTGTATCATGATGATCCTGTAAGATTACAATGGACTGAAGGGGTCCCATCATCTTGAGCCATCAAGTGGCCCATGTGTTTGTGGTGATGCTCCTGTGAACATACCTACCACACATCTGTTCCATAAAAGTATGTCAGTGATGAGGGGCATCATGCCCGATCGTAACCCACAGTGCAGACTTCACATCGACTTACCCCCTTCCGTCACTTATTACATGGAAAAGTTGACTGTAGCACAGAGTGCTGGCTTTCCTAGTGGCCACCCCTCAAACCTTTTGTTTGCTGATATTTCAACAGCTCACTTTTTTTCTGTCCTCCACTGTGACTCCTGCTGTTTCCTCATCATGGCATGTGTGTGTGTGTGTGTGTGTGTGTGTGTGTATCTGTGTCTGTACATGTGCACAAGTGTGTGTTTTTGTGTGTACATGTGTGTTGTTTGTGTGTATGTCAGTGTGTGTGTACATGTGCGTGTGTGTATGTGTGTGCATGTGAATGTGTATGTGTGCGCACATCACAAGTCTGCAGTGGCTGGCAGACTACTCCTCTGGGTTTGTGTATACACACTGGTACTGCTTCATGTTCACACAAACATAAAATTCCTTGATGTTGTACTTCTCCCGAGTGCCCTGTAACTTAGCAGTGCAAGGCTGTATATGTACACTCGAGCCACAGGTGCAAATTGTGAACTTTGACTGTGTGCTCAGAGGTTCACCTTTGACCTGGAATATAGACATGCGTGGGAAAACTTACGCTAATAATAAGTTTTAATTTCTTCGTAGAGTGACAATGTCTAGCAGAGACAGAAAAGATGGGAGACACAGAAAAGACAGAGGACACACACACACACACACACACACACACACACACACACACGGGGTGGGGGAGTATCAGCAAGCTGTGCTTCACTATCTTGCAAAGCACGTTTTTCCTGCTGTTTGAACAAGTACATCTGCTTTTACATTTTCTCCTGGGCCCATAGACTGCAGCCACCTCTTGTCAGGACCAAGCCATGGAGACTTTAAACCACTTTCGAGCGGGATAAGGGCCTGTGAAATCTCACTCAACCTTATGCTTGGAACTGGAGTTGTGTTCGCTTTGCTACACTTGTGGGGAGACGGGACTGGGGAAAGAGAACGAGTCTCTTCCCCCTGGGAGCTGAGTCATCCTTGGGTTCATCTAACTCCAGGACACTTCTCCTAGTGGACTCAGGCCTAGAGAGGGGCACTGGCCTGCTTGGGGCCACACAGCTCAGCAGCAGAGGAATTAGAACCCCGACCCAGGTGCCCTGTATCTTGGTGGCTGGAATTCTCACCTCACTCATCTATTCCACACTCTAGAGTTATATAGGTACCTGGTATTTGAATAATCAGAGAGGCCAGCCTCTTGCAGGGTCTCATACCCAATGCTAGCTGGGCTGGGAAGGTGTGACGGCTCAGGCTCTGAAGCTTCTGGAAACTTCTGGAAGCAGATTGATTGGGTGAGGTGGAATCCCTTCCTTGTGTACCTGGTGAAGCCGGCCATGTAAATGGGATAATGACAGGGCCTGCAAGCACAAAAACCCAGTGCAAGGGTGAGTGATCCCCACCACCCCAGTTCAGGTTCAAGCCTCTAGACTTGGGGGGTCAGGAAACAACTACAGCTGTGTTCACCGCCCCAGTGACAAGTGCTATAAAGGAAACGTGCAGTGTTAAGGGGACCCACAGAGAATATTCCTGGAGTTTCCAGGCCTTAGTTTCCCCATCTGTGCAATGGAACAATAAAACCTACCTGAGAGGCTGGAGGAAGGAGTGACAGACACGTCTTGTATTACACCTTCACTGTAGTGAGTTGTATTTGGGAAAGACCAAGACGAGCTACAGAACGAGTGCCGCCCTGCTCCTCTGTGGGAGATCACCATGACTGCATGCTGTCTATGACAAGGAAAGCCACTGGCATTATTCCTAGTGGGCAAAGTTCCCACGAGTGTGGGCAGTTCTGTCTACCTGTGTTTATTACAGGCAGATTTCTATTTTAACAGAATTTGGGCAAACTCCAAGAAAAACTTCATCCATTCCTCCCTCTCTATAGTGGCACGTTCTTGGCTCATTCACTAATTAGACATTATCTTGACTTAATGGTGCCATCTAGACAACTATGCGACAGGCTCACTAACAATGTCACCTCTGCTTGATCATGTTCAAGGCTTGAGACATGGCATGCACTTGATAGGTAATTTTATGACCAGGGGAAAATAGAATCATCTACAATGGCATGAAACACTCAACCTTGCGGGGTTCCTACCAAGGTTTCATTGGAGGTTTCAAGTAAGATTTTTCTTTTAAAAGAGAATAATCGAGAATTTTTTCTCACTAGGAGCTTTACTTAGTGTCTTAGTGGTTGGAAGTTGGGAAAACAATGAGAAAAAGTCAGTCATAATGTAGGAAATAAAATCAACAACAGGACTGGAGACTAGTTCAGCAGTGGGAGTGCCCTGCATGCGTGAAGCTCAGGGTTCCATCCCAGAACCCGATAACACTGGCCATGGTGTTCCCGTCTGTTCCACCACACAGGAAGTAGATGCAGGAGGATCAGAAGGTCAAGGTCCCTTTTGGCTACATAGTGAATTAGAGGCTAGCCTGTGCTATGTGAGACCTGTCTCTAAAACAAAACAAAACAAAACAAAAATCAAAACCGTAGGGAATTTATCTGAAAACAAATGTACAAAACTCACCCCTAAAATGTGGAAATACAATAATGTCTAAACAACCACTTTAAAGATTTCTACAGGAATATGCCCTCTGCTTCCTGGGGCCACATGTAATTTCGTATCTGCGAGTAACATTTGAAAGAAATGCTGAGAACTGTGTTTCATTACACTTGTTTGTTTGTTTATTTATCTGTTTATTTATTGGGTTCGTGTATATGTGTAGGCATGTTCGTGCCGTGGCATGCTTGTTGAAGGCCAGCAGACAGAGGCAACCGATGACATCAGGCATGAAACTGATTCTTGAAGTGTGTGGGCTTCTGGGACCGAGGATCAGAAGTGTGGGGCAGACCTGGTGCTAACCCTCTTGTTCATTGTGGGATTTCCCTTCTTGAGTTCCTAGAAGGAGAGAGAGAGAGAGAGAGAGAGAGAGAGAGAGAGAGAGAGAGAGAG